>OX453274.1:20395084-20632584 GCA_949710005.1 Ricordea florida | reverse complement strand
TATTGACAGATCAATGTTCTTTATAAGCATTACACGCATTCCTATGGCAAGTTCTACTGAGTGTGGTAGTCCACCACAATCTTGCTCATGTTGAGGAAGAAACATTTCTTCTGATTCATATGGCTGAATTTTATTGCTGTTCAAAAGAATATCTTCTGCTTTCACTATAAAGGCCTTTTGAGAAGTGGCGTGAAGAAGAATTTGTAGTCTTTCTGCTGTTGTATTCATCACATTGCATATTAGTTGGAAATATTCTCAATGCTATGTCAAAGTCTTTGTCACTTAAATGTACATTTAGTCTTGATTTAAGCAGGGCAACATCCCTTCCATTTTGTTGCCCAGTTCTGACTCTACTAAGTAGTTGAGCGTATTCCAAATCTCCCATTTGCCGATGATTTTCTGTTAAATTTTGAATCTGAAATAAGTCTCTCCAAAGATGAAATGGGCATTGTTCAGTAAATACATATTGAGCCATGACTGGTTTGAGCTGAAAAAAATCACCAAAAGCCAGAATGTTTACGTCTGCAAATGGATGCATTGACTCATGACAGTCTCTTATGTCCAAGAGCTTCAAATGAATTTGCTTTAAAATCTTGTAGCTTACCGTACTTATTTCATCAATGATAATAGTTGATAAATTTTGGTATAAGTTGCGCAGTTGTTGTAGACACTCCACACTCAGACTAGTATAATCAACCTTTTGGTTTTTGTGAGTCACTGGCAAACAAAACGCCCAGTGAAGAGTTACCCCTTGAATATTATATGCTGCAACCCCTGTAGGTGCTGTCTTTATTACTGTCATACTATTGTGATAAGAAGCTCTTAAGAGATACTCATTTATGACAGAAATTAAGAAGGATTTTCCTGTTCCCCCTGGCCCTGTCACAAGCAAAAACAAGGGATTTGGCTTTTCAGCTTGTTCACCCTGGTCATATCTTTTTCTTTTCTGAATATGAGATACTAACAAATTAAATACTTTCCTTTGCTCATCACTTAACTGTGATATGGCTATTGTAAAATCTTTGTCAGTCATTGTATATAAACTAAGAGTTTTCCACTGATGGTCATTATCAGAGATATCATTTTCATCAATATTGTCATCCGAGTTATTGTTTCTGATTTTGATTAGCTCCTGCCAAGGTTCAGCTCCTGTGTCACTCACAAGCTCATTAGCGGCATTGTGAGTTGTGTTTGGGGCGAGAGAAGCCATTATTTCATCTGCATTTTCAGCCATTACTATTCGCAAATTTTGAACTGCTCTCTCTAGTTCTTCTGCTAAGTCAGAAAATTGAGCTACAGACATCTCAAAATGTTCTTTTTTGGTATCAAATGCTAGTCTAGCAGTCTTGTAAGGGTAAATTAGTTCATTTTCATCTCTCCATGGCAGAAACAGAATTAAAAACATATAATAATAGTCATCACCATCTTTTCATGGGCTTAGGTAGGGTGTTCTAAGGCAGGTAGGTTTAGTTCTTTGCCTTATTGCTTTCTTATTCTGGAGCATGAATCTTGGTTGCTTCTTTGAATTTTCTATTCCTTGCTCATTTACTGCTTCATTTGAATTTGCACACCAGGTATACCAGCTTGCAAATGTTGCAACAGACATGTTGTTGAAAAAGTCTTCACTTGCCCGGTCTTTTTGCATAATTTTCTGGTAGTCCATCCACAACACTGCTGTTATTTAATATAGATGTACCTATCTGGTGAACTGGTGGTTTTAAGATGCGAACACGTTTGTTTGGTGTTCTTGCATTGACATAAACCGTTGCTCTTGACGAGTCAGTTAGCGGAAGGCCAGTCAGGCGAAATGCAGCCTCTTGAGCACTTATTTCACGTGATGATAAGATCACTGTTCCTAGCTTGGAAAGCTCTTGGAAAACCCACAATCGATCTTTAATTTATTAATATTGTCCTTAACTGCTTTTCTTAGTCTTGCTGGTTCAGCTTTGCAAACATAGGAACAAACATAAAAGGCAATTGCAAATACTGAACCCACAAACTGAATGTCGATATTTGCTTTCCATGCTTGTAAAATGGTTGGATTGTAGGGGTTACCCAGGCCTCTTCTGGTTTTCTTCTTGTTTCATAGAATGATTTGGAAGCAATGGGATTCATATTTGGTTTTATTTTGGTCTCGACTGATGGTGGCCTTGGAAAATTAAAACAGCACAGTGATTTACCCTTTCGACAAGTTTCTGTATGGTGATGAATTTGAAGAGTTGTAACTAAGCTGTTCAAGACAATGTCTTGTGTTTTGTTTGAAATTTGAGATGACACATACTGATCTATGAATTGTGGGAACTGCCTTTTCCCTTCTGCTGATGCAAGGTTGGGAGCACCTTTTATCCACAAAAAAAATGTGTAAATGAGGACTTCCTCTATTCTGAAAATCTACTCTAACAAAGTAGTCAGTTACTTCACCAAGTGCTCCCTCTTTACCATTCAAGATAACATGTTTGAAAAGGGATCTCCAACGTTTGACAAATTATGCTGTGCCACCATGACTGGATTTTCTCTCACAAGTTTTGCTGAGTTTACAGAATCTTTTGTCATGTTAGAGGTTGTATCAGACTGCAGAAATGACATGAGATCAGACCAGTGTAAATCATTTGCACTTAAAGTAAGAAACCATGTGGGAGGTCCAAGTGTTCTTAATTTTTGCAAGTAAGTTTTGCAAAACATTTTTCCAGTAGCCTGCAGTTTCCCTTATTTGTCTAATAAAGGTATATGAGTTGTCAATTATATTGCGATCAAGTGAAAACTTTTGGTTAGAATTGTGGCTTCTTGATTGCCCCTTGGGCAGGTCACACATACTACTTTTTCTCACTGCAATTGATATGCATTCTTGTAGTTTATGCTGTTGATACATATTCAATGCCTAAAAGATGTATGTTGTATTTTTCCTCCATCTATTTTCTTTGCCAAGCAATCGATTTTGAAAGTACTAGCTGGAGAACTGAAATAGTTGGTTTCCTGTTTGTTTTTAACCCATTTGCACCATATGGAAATAGCCAAAGAAATGCCACTTCCTCTATTTCATTCTCACTGAACATGTTAGCTGGTTTTGTTTTTTGTTTTTTTTAGACAAACTACTGGAAGCTCTGATGATTTCGTTATCAGTGATGATAGTGTGCTTTTTTTTGGAACATTATTTGTTGTTGTAAGGCTTACTTGTGCTAAGGAAGCTTGTTTACAGGATTCTAACATTTCTGGTTGAAGATGTGTTATTTTAGCAGTGCACATTGAAATATCAATGTTAGAATAGTGTCTACTGTGTTTCTTTAACCACATCAAACAGTTTTGTAATACTGTCTTTCGAACAACATTTTCTATGCTGATCTGTGAATTTTCTGATGCAGTTGAGGAAGCTGGCTTAACTATTATGTTTTTATCATTTTGACAGTCAAGGTCTTGGTAAATTTAAGCTCTTGAAAATCCACTGGAAAATTGATACAAAGTCCGTCTTGTGCATATTGTCCACCAGCAGGAAGAGACAGAACTGTCATAAAAACATGGATTTGAGCTATAAAACGTTTCTCCATGAATGTTAAGTTTTCCATAACAGATGGTACACTTCTTGCATCAAGTCTATTAAACCTGTTACAAGGAGGCATTTTAAAGTTCTTCAATGAGACAAAGCATGATTGACATAGTGGTATTTTTCTGATAGAGCCATTTGAGCATTCATCAGTGAAATCATGTACTTTCCTGGGCAACATAATGAAAGCTGTCTGGGTAGCCAAATTTCAGACATAACACACAAAACAAAACTGCAATACCACTTACTGACTTTAAGAACAATTGAACTGGTGACAGGTCATGTTTCAGCCTTGCTTGTTTTCTCACTTTATCAGCCCCTCTTCGTTTGTATAGTCGTGCAGCTTTTTCTTCTTGACTTTCATTTACTTTTTTATTTCGATAGTATTCATTCTTTTTCTCTCTCTTGTGGTTGGCTTTTTTGATATCTAGTGAATTTCTATAAGAATGATCACTGTTAAATGATGTAACAATTTCATCTATACCCAGTGGTGATTTTCTTTGATTTGCTTTGAATTGAGGAAATGTGTTATTGTTATCATTATTGCTTCTGACAAGGCCTCGATCATTTTATGTTTCCTTGTAGTACTGCAGTTTTCAAAAGGCTTAGGTGGCTGTTTTGTGGTTTTCCTAGTTTCTGACATACCTTCCTCAGTAAAGTCTGAAGACAGGGAACAAAATGATTTGGTTGCCACAAACCATGAGTTGTACCAACTCGACTCCACATAACAGAGCACAATTCCAGAGATGCATGTTTTCAATTCTTCGAAATATGGTAGCATTTAGAACATTTCTTACTTGGCTAACCCGATTGATTTGCACACTTTCAGCCGGGTAAATGCTTCTAACACATGACTGTGTGACTGAAGCAAGAGCACAAATGTGCCACATGCCAACCCATGAATTTAACACAAGAGCTTGTTGGATACAGTTCCATAACACTTTCAACTGGTTAATTCTAACATTCGTATTTAAATACGAATCAGCAGCTGAACTGGAGTAGTGTGCTATCCAAAATATGGCCTCACCAGAATTTGAGTGAAATAAATGATCATCCCCATTAAGGTAGTATTCTGTATTGCAAATCAACTCCACAGAAGCCCTAGCACGCATTTCAATGTGGTTTGTCTCATTTCCAAAAATAAGGACACTGAATGATCTAAACAAACAATTTCCATCCCCAATAACTCTGACTGGTATCATGGTGCATCAAGTGGGTAAATGTTTCTAGCTTCACAATCAATTGTATAAGCTTCCTCAGTATACTGGTAAGGGAATCTGCTGGTATGCAAGCACATTGTTGAAATTGCTGTTGCAGACTCCTTGCAAGTAAAAGCAAGTTTTCATAGCCTGTTGAAAAAACATTTTGTATTTGAAGGAGTGACTGATAGAAAAACTGTTGCCTTGCATTCATTATATTTCCAATTGAGTTGCAAGCCTCATGGATGCACAGTCTATTTCGTATCAGTTTGTTGATATACTGTACCTTTACATGGGCAGATCAACCAAGGGGTGTGTGCATTGGTCTTAACATATTGACTTAATTACTCTAAAGGCAGATCCACGATTTAGTTATAGGAGTTTCCCAAAAGATATCAGTATATTTTGCAATTTCAGTTCTTATATTTGGGATACTCCTGTAGTAAAATCATCAATTTGCCATGATTTATATCATGAAAAATCATTATTAATAATTAGTTACAATTAGCAACTATTTTGATAATTTTCTGACCCAAAAAAATGTCACCTATCGTGCTTTGATGCCACGTTCCATGTTATCTTTGTGCTTGTTTATCCACTGGTACAATGATGACATATCGAAATTCTTGAATGGGTCTATCTCAAAGTTTGAAAGGTAGTTATAATGGCGGCCAGGTTGCTTTGTGAAAATATTTTCTTCAACTCCACGCTTAACTAATTCATTAAGATCACCAGCTTCTGAGCTCTTCGTGTGCTTGCCTGACCTTTTTGCACGACAGAGACTTTTGTCAAAACCATTGAGAATAGACCTCACTGCTCTCTCTGACTGACAGATGCGGGTAACAGCTTTTTCAGTTACATTTGGACCAAGGTTCTTGATGCTTGTTTTTACAAATCGGTTGCTGTGCTCTACCTCAAGATCATGTGCAATGTTGTTTCCAGTTCCACCATTTGTGTTTACACCTCTGTTCCAAATAAATCTCACACAATCTCTAGGTGACAGGAGAGCTTCAACCAGAAATGACTGATAAAGACATTCCAAAGCATATTTTGGGCTACCTTTACCATCTGCTTTGCAGTATAACAGCATGTATTTATACTGTTTCATCAACCTCTTACCATCTCCTTCTTTGACAGCGTCTAGGAAGTTAAAGAACAGCAAACCATCTGCAAACAGAGCACAGTTGTAGCTGAACAAATCATCATTCTTCTTATCCTTGATAGCTTGGCACTTGTCAGACTGAGACTTAGCTGATGGCTTATCAGTAACCATGGAAGCAGTGACTTCTGGAGGTGGATCATGTGTTAACTCATGCTTCCTTCGACTAGCACCATCATATTTGAATGAAAAGCGGCATCCAGGGTATCTACATGGATACCTTCCATCTGGAGTTAGAGGTTGCTGGTCTTGGGCGTCCTGCATCTGCTGGTTATTTAAGATACTGTCAAGGAGATGATTGAATGAATCATCACCAAAAACATATTTATCAACAATCAATAGAGCTGCCTTCATCAAATAATTTAGCTTTGACTGTTTACTCTCGCTGGCAATATCAGCAGGTAGTGGAAATTTTGTTGGCTCCCCATCTTTGTTATTAAAGCCAAGGACTGACCGAGCAGCTGTTATCACCTTAGCTTTTATAACAATTTCAAGAAAATCTCTGTCTGCACGATAAGCATCTTCTGGGTCAGCTTTGACATTTCGGCAGTTGATCAGTGCTCTGTCTGAACCCAAAGTACATATGTCATTTTCAGACTTTATAGAGAAGAACCTCTTGTAGATAAGCTGTTATACAAAAAAATCAGGTTGAATTTTTTAGGCCTAATTAGCAAATAAAAAAGTAAATAATATAGATTTATATAAATATAGATCCCCCCTCTTCTATTTTCATATAAAACTTCTTTGTTTATTTTAAGAATTTTCTACTGAATTACCTGACATATTTTAAAAATAATTTAAATATAAAAAATAAAAATATTGTAAAATTGTTTTTTATACTGATACTTACTGTTAGCAATTTCATTCCAGAATGCCAGTCGGCCAATTGCAAATTCATGCCTTCTAGTCTTTCTTCTGGATTATAACCATTTGCAACTGATGCCATTACATTAACTGCTCGTTCTACTGACAGTTGATCACAGGCTACAGTCTGATTATCAAATACTCCTGCAGAAGCTTGGGGAACATAGGACTGTAACTGTTGTAGAATCCCAACCATATCCTCATTAGTATTTTCATTTTTGAAAGTCACACCAAGAGGAACCTAATAACCAAGGAAGTCATGAACATGTTATCATGTATATATCATAATTTGTGTTGCATCACTGACATACATATTACAGCAAATTATTTTCAAAATATGAACCTTAATTGACTTCTGTGACATTTCCTTTGTGTACTGGTGAGGGATATGCAGACAAACAATTTGTATGATGAATATTTGTCAGTAGTGATTTCCGTACCGATAGCGCTGTTTATTAACTTGACGATATCTAGAGAACTTTTGCCAAATATGTTTATTCTTTCGTTACTTGGTGGCTCAGATCCGCAAAGAAGAGAATGATGGGTTTCTTGAATCAATTTCACTGGTGTAACATCCATAAATCATCTATACCATTACAAACTTCCAAAACATAGACGACTTCTATTGATGTTCTTTGTCTGTACGAGCCCCAAAATAACACATTTTGACAGCACGCGGTTAACGTTGGCGCGAAATATCTAACGCTGAATTTGATTGGCTCTTAATAAAACAATAAGCCGATTTTTAATTGGTCCATGATGTCGCATCAAAAACAATGGGAAAGGAATGTTCGGCTCAAGTAAGCAGATGTTCGTAGGGAGGGAAGCATTGCGTGACGACACTAAGAACGGCTGCGAAGGAGGCTAAGTTTGACCGGAAGTCCGCGATTTACGGACTTCAAATCCCTTCTGGCCAGAGGTCCGCGTAACGACCAAAGACGAGCGGACTCTGGGGACGAGATTGTAATACGGTTTGAAAGGAATCTCGCTTCGTTGTTTTCGCTTGTTTACGCATGTCACGAACTTGCTAGAAAACGGGATAACCATGCTCTTTTCTTTTGTTGCGCTGCAGTTACCGACATTCGTACACTGGTACCATATTAAATCAGGTTTCCATTTAAAATATCAACATGCAGTTACACGTAGTTTCCTCAACTAAGTAAAACTAGGAGGCGTTGAAGAGTATACGAACACAAATAACTCACCTTGGAGAACATTTTCCGGTGCAAGTTTTCAACTGTTCTGTAAAAAGAAAACGCACCTTAATCATAACGTCGATTAACGATCCCGTTGGGGAGTAAAACTTAACGAAGTGTCTCCGTGTCCGACAGTCGGCTGGGATTTCATGGAAACTCCGTGTCCGACAGTCGGAGTTTCCATGAAATCCCAGCCGACTGTCGGACACGGAGGCACTGCCAAAACTTAAAGTTCAAACCAGTCTCAAATGAAAATCTCAAAGTACAAAAACTGTCGATTTCTATTCTTGCCAGCCTCCAGTGTTGGTAAATTTTGGGGCCAACCCCAACGCAAAACTACAAAAATTCAAAAGTACCCTAGAAAGTTTTCTAGGGTTGACAACAACGCACTTACCACAGAATGAATTTAAGCACAATTGTTTCCCAATACATCTGCAAACAGAGAATTGCATTGCAATGAAGATACAGCACTTGTAAAAAGCCGAGTAGAGAAAAGAAGGAAAAATGTTCAAAAATATGGCCATTGACAGACTCACCAAATAAAAGCCCAACATCAAACAAAACATGCTGCGTCACAAATGCACTTTAGTTGTAAACAACACCAGTCCGCAAAACAGGTTATTCTTGACTTGATATACTTCGTCTTGATTACCCCGCCACGTTTCCAAAACCTGTTTTTTCACAATTCCTCATAATTTAAGTCCACCATGTTAAAACCGGTTTCGACAACTCTCAAGGGACAGAAATACGCTGACCTAACTGGTTATTTCTTTAGTTAATCCAATTTTCTTTTTGCCCTTGGCATCCCCTAAAAATAAACGGACATCCTGTGTTTAAGGTTTCTCAGAAGGGTCTTTCTACCAAAGAAGTTCTTGACATCTGTATCGCAGGAAATATAGACGCGAGGACAGTATGCCGTGCTGTGCCACAGGGAGTGAATCAGTCGGCCATCTTTGTCGTCGATCTCAAAACTGTTGATGAAGGAGATCTTACCACCGATGGTAACGGAGTATATGTACGTCACTCTTGCCCTACAGAGTTCGTCAGTGCAGAAATCTCAAGTCAATCTTTTATCAAACGTTTTTAAAGATGTAAAAAGGGAAAAAATCCAAAGGGAAATCATATCTTTGCCGTCAAGCGTCATTATAGCTGGCATATTTCTTCTGACGAATTTTGTCGGATCATAACCAAGGTTCTCGACCATCCCAAAGGTGAGCTTGGGAGATATGCGATTCTATCCTGTCATCAGTCTACGTCACTACAGAGTAACATGAGATGTGCGCATGCGCATAGCTGGTCAGTGCTGGGCGCTTCGCTGGAAGGTCAACAGTATGGTGAGTGTTTGTACTGGAAATCGGTACTTTTCCTATCATTTTATTCCCCATCTTCCTTCTATCGTACGCTGTATTAGAAGGTAAGTGCACATCACAATCAGTAACCCTATATTTTTTGCAGTTCAAGTAAAAATCTTCGAGATGAGCGATCAAGGCTCAGAACACGATGGCCCCCGGGGGGGGGGGGGCACCGCCATATATGGGCTATATAGGTATGTGCCGCTGTGAAGGGTATGGTTTTCAAGCAGTTTACTCTAGCATAGGGTATATAAATCATAGCATTTGGGTCCAGAGGAGGGTATCATTTTTCACGAAACTGACCAGTTGGTTGAAGATTTAAAAAAAATGAACTGAACAAGTATAGATAAATCTTTTTTTTTGAGAGAGAAAAACGATTGTGGTATAAGGTTTTGATTTGGCTAGACTGTGCTAGTGACCTCAGTTTCTGGAGAACAGCTACTCTAGGATAGGAGTTATTTGGGGGGTTTACTCTAGTGTAGGGTAGCAAAGTTTAGCTGAACCAGCTCTGGTATAGGCTAAGGGTTTCAGGGTTCCAGCGGCACATCCCCACCCAGAAATTCCTAAAGTACCCCCCCCCCCCCCCCACCGGGATGATGGCGCCATTTCTGACGATCTTCCTGTCGCTAACGGCAATTCATCTCTGGATAAAGACAGAGACATGGCGCTATCACTAGCGGACATAAACACGAACATGAGTCAAATGGCGAGCCTTTTGGCTACATTATGCCAACAACCCGATACAAGGTCATTACATGACGAACGCCCACCGGGCAAGAAAAGAAGGTCATCAACACTCGGTGAGCCTGATTCCCACGACGGGGAAAAAACACAAGGAACGAAACGGCCACGCCAAGACCTAAGTGACGACGAAGTCAGCCTTTATGTTAGTGACAGTATCGATGATGAAGAGGATGTGAATCTCCTCACCGAGTCAGCTCAGGTCACCGACCCAAAAGCGCGGGAAAACGATCCAGAGATAAAACTACTCCAGGATCTCGCTAACACATTTGAGGATGACGATGCCACTGGCGAAAAGATTCAGCAACAACTGGCCGATATTGCTTTAAGGCGATGGGGCAGAAAACTTTCCCAAGAAAAAGTCAAATCCCTGCTCAATAAATACAACCGGCCTGATAACTGCGAGGATATGAAGGGTACGAAGGTCAACCCTAAAATATGGACGCAGTTGAACTCCAGAAAAAGAAGGACGGATCTCTTCCTGTCAAATGTACAACAATTTGCCCGCAAAATCACCTTTACCATTTTGCAAACAGCAAATATTCTGGTACAGCAACCGGGTCAAACAAGCTCACAAATGGTTACACATTCTGTAGATTCCATTGCTATGTTGGGCCATCTTAATGCACTGTTGTCCCAGTTTCGACGGGACCAGATACGACCAGCACTAAAACCAGAATACTCAGGCATATGTTCTACAGGCATAATGACAAACAGTCAGTACTTGTTTGGTGATGACCTAGCCAAGAACCTAAGAGATGCTAGAGAAGCTAGCAAGATTAGTCTCTCCTTGGCACACCCCTCCAACAGGACCTCTTTTAAAGGAAACCAGCATCTTTCAGGTCACAACCCCCGCCACAATAAAGGACCCAGGAAAGATTTTTTATGGAAGGGCCAAAACAAAAATTTCAAAAGGAAAAGGCCACAGGAGAACGACAAGCCATAATGGCAAAGCTAACAGAGATAAATAATTCGGTGAGTTTGTTCTCTGAGTTCCTACCTGTTGTCTTGAATTACTTGAAAACTTCATGTGAAACATTTACAGCTGACCAAGTGGCCGCCAATTTTGCAACATGGACAACCCTCACAAATGATAAAGCAGTTCTGTCTGATATCCTAGGGAGGGACATTGAATACACTACCACACCTGTTCAACAAAGGTTACCTACCCAGAAGTTTTCAAAAAAGGAACTTCCAGTTGTCAAGGAAGAGATATGTAAATTGTTCCAGAAAGGTGTGATATCTAAAGCAACATACACACCAGGACAAATTGTATCAAATATTTTTTTACGTCCTAAGAAAGACGGATCGTTTAGACTAATACTTCATTTGAAAACGTTTAATGAAACAGTGGCTTACCATCATTTTAAAATGGACTCTCTCCACACAGTAATTAAACTAGTCACAAAAGACTGTTTCATGGCATCAATTGATATGAAAGATGCCTATTATTCCATCCCTATCAGACAGGCAGACAGGAAATTCTTGAGATTCAAATGGGAAGAGGAACTGTATGAATTCACATGTCTCCCAAATGGTCT
The DNA here is from genome assembly GCA_949710005.1 of Ricordea florida. Classification (NCBI taxonomy): domain Eukaryota; kingdom Metazoa; phylum Cnidaria; class Anthozoa; order Corallimorpharia; family Ricordeidae; genus Ricordea; species Ricordea florida. Next base: position 20,620,994 of record OX453274.1, on the reverse strand, counting down.
GTCTTGTGCCCCTAGAAAGTTTACCAAAATTCCTAAACCCCCTCTAGCACATTTGCACAAGAAAGGCCACATATCTGTAGCTCACTTGGATGACTTGTACTTACAAGGTCAAACCTATGAGCAGTGCGTTCATAATGTTATTGACACAACGGTCTTGCTTGACCAATTGGGCTTGATAGTACATCCTGCAAAATCCTCCCTTTATCTAAGCCAGAGACTTGTTATTCTGGGGTTTGTCATTGACTCTGTGACAATGACAATTCAACTTACCAGAGACAAAGCTACTAATGTAAAAAATGCTTGTATTGAATTACTTAAACGCCTTTCCTCAACTATAAGAAGTGTAGCAAGCCTCATTGGCAAGTTAGTAGCCAGTTTCCCAGGAGTAATGTTTGGACCTCTGTATTACAGACATTTAGAGAGAGATAAGACTCTTCTAAAGGTGGCAAAGGGTGACTTTGATGCTTGCATGTCCCTGTCACAACCAGCTAAATCTGAACTACAGTGGTGGGTGAAAAATGTAGAAAGTGCATATAATCTCATAGCACATGCTCAAACCCAGTGCGAGATCACTACAGATGCCTCGGGCTTAGGTTGGGGGGCAGAATGTGAAGGTGTATCTTCAGGAGGCAACTGGACCTACTTGGAATCAAAACACCACATAAACTACCTACAGATGTTGGCAATTTTTCTAGGACTAAAGACATTTGCAAAAGATAAGGATCACACCCACAGCAGAGCTATGTGTGATAACACCACTGCTGTCAATATTGTTAATCACATGGGAACCAATCACTCTGAAAAGTGTAATTTTCTGGCAAAAGAAATCTGGGAATGGTGCATAGCTAGAAATATGTGGCTTAGTGTAGCTCATATCCCAGGCAAACAAAACCTTATTGCAGACTTTGAGTCACAACGCATTCAAAGGGAGTCTGAATGGAAACTTGATAACCAATCCCTAGTGTATGCTTTAAGCAAACTAAATTTCAGGCCTGACATTGACTTGTTTGCCTCTAGAATAAACTATCAGTTTCCAAAATATGTGTCTTTCAGACCAGACCCTAGTGCTTATGCTATAGATGCATCTAGCCTTCAGTGGTGTCAGCTCAACTTTTATGCATTTCCACCCTTCAGTGTAATTCCAGCAGCACTGAGCAAAATACAAAACGAAGGAGCATTGGGAATCTGTGTGTTACCGGACTGGCCAGCACAGGCCTGGTATCCCAAAGCACTGCAAATGCTCAAACAGGAACCAGTTCACTAAAAGGCAAGGAGGGACCTGCTGAGGCTGCCCAGCCACCCAACAGAAACACACCCAATTTGGCACAAACTGAATCTACTGGTCTGTCTCTTATCAGGAAGGGACTAGATAAATACCTATTATCCTCCAGTGCAAAGGATGTGCTCCTGGCTTCATGGAGGAAAGGAACTTCAAAGCAGTATCAGACCTACCTGGGGAAATGGGAAAAATATTGTGCAGAGAAGAAACTGGATGTGTTTCAGCCTGGAATAAATAATGTTATTGAATTTCTGTTGTTGTTATACCAGTCAGGTTTAGGTTACAGTGCTATAAATACAGCTCGTTCTGCGCTTTCCTCCACACTATTCCTAGAAGATGGAAAGAAATTTGGGGAGCATCCGCTAGTTACACGTTTCATGAAAGGAATTTTTGAATTGAGACCAGCCCTACCCAAATATTCAGAGAGTTGGGATGTTGAACTACCTGAAAACATTTGACCAACCAGATTCATTAACTCTGAAGCAACTCACATTAAAATTGACCATGCTGCTATGTCTTACAACTGGACAGCGAGGACAAACCCTACACAAGTTTGATGTAAACCACATTCAAGACCTTGAAGACAAATACCGAATAACTGTCTGTGAGAAACTGAAACAGTCTAAACCAGGAAGACATTTGGCTCCCTTAGACCTACTGGCTTTCAAGGATGAAAAGAAGCTCTGTGTGGTTGAACATCTCCGAGAGTATCTTCAAAGAACGAAGTCAGTGAGGTGAAAACATTCTCAGCTTCCCTTAAGCTTTATTAAGCCATTTAGACCAATATCTAAGGACACTATCTCTAGGTGGGTCAAAGGTGTCCTAGAATCAGCAGGTATTGATACTAGCATATACTCAGCCCACAGTAGCCGAGCTGCTTCAACATCCTTTTGTAAAGCTAAAGGACTTAACATTGCTGAGATAATGAAGTGTGCAGGCTGGTCGAAATCTGGTACTTTTGCCAAATACTATGAGAAACCTTTGGATGTCACTGCCAACAATTTTGGCCATGTACTATTACAACAGTAATCTAAGTTTCTTGTCACAGTGTAACTTACTGGTATTAGTTCAGCAATAAAACCTGTTGAGGCTTTAATGTGCTCGTGTATATAGGACTTTGAAGTCTCATGTTACTCTGTAGTGACGTAGACTGATGACAGGATAGAATTGTATAATTAGACGAGACTTTCCTGTAAGTTGAAGTCTGATTGTGATTCTGTCCTGTCATCAGTCCGGAACGAAGGAGTAAAATGCCCTTGTACCCACCCTCCCGTCTCCTTCCTTCCTAACTCTCTCCTGCAACACTCGCTTTGAATACTGACCAGCTATGCGCATGCGCACATCTCATGTTACTCCTTCGTTCCGGACTGATGACAGGACAGAATCACAATCAGACTTCAACTTACTGGTAAGTCTCGTCTAATTATACAATTATACAGTACAAGGTCACAGCTTAAGGAACAGTTTTGTAGAAAGATGCACGGAAATGCTAAACATCTGAAAGGAGTCTTTTTACGAACAAAGCCAAGCGTGATTTCGAAGATAAAATATTACGCCAAAGAGAAATCAGCGAAACCCCCTGATCAAAAAAGTACAAGACGAAGCAGGAGGTGTTTGCAATTTTGAATCAGCCGCCGACATTCCCCGTAACAGGAAGCAAGTCTACAACCAGCCAGTAAAATTCCAAATCGTATTTGTTTAAGGAGCACAGGGCCACAAAAGGCAGCTGATTTCACAAAGTTAATTGCTAAACTCTAAACCACTGAGTTTGTAAAAGATGTCTCATTTGGTCTACGCTACGGGAAAGACACTGCACCCAACACCTTTGCAGCAAAAGATTTGCATAGTGATTGGTTAAAAACATTTTGCTCTGGAAACAATCCCAAATCTCAATGCAGTATCGATATGACATACAACTGTGGGCCTTTCTATCTGACAACACTGACTTTCCCCAATCCAATGTTTGTTCACCGAGATGCACGAGATAAACATCCAACTACTCTGGCAGAAATAATTACAAGTGCTAGCGGGGAAGTGGTAGATTACGAGTACCTCGCTGCAAATCTAAAAAGGAAGGGAATTCACACCCTTACATACGGAACTGACGGAGAAACCCCTTTGGAAACAGGCTTTGAGAAGGTGTTTCCAATACATGGAATGCCAGCCGGTGACACCAATATCCACCTTCGTTGTTTTGACCATGTCAAAACAAACAATCCACTGAAATTAACAGCATTGAAAGTACCACCATCAAAACAAAGAGAAATAATACGTGAGCTCTTAGGCGCCGAGCACAATGGAAAGCGGATTATGGGTCTGATAGATTCCACAACAGAAGAGGATTTTGAGAAGGAATTAAAGGTTGCCGAGCGACAGTGACCAAAACAATTCGTCGAATGGCTTCACTCGAGTGAAGGACGTCTTCGTCCGTTATCTGAAACTATGAAGAAATGTATGTTGAGACCTGTTCGTGTCGCCGCTGGCCTTGAAAGCCCACCAAACAAGTGGCAAAACCAGAGAACAGAAGCTTGTAACAACGTTATTAAAGAGGAGATATCCAGACAGAAAACAGACCAGGTGACTATACACGAACTAATTGAGAGTCGTGTAGTGCAGCCTCATCTCGACGAACTGGTCAAGGCCATCTATCAGATGGGGGGATATTGTCTGTCTGAAAGTTATAGTCACCTTCAGGTGGATCCATTACAGTGGTCACAAATGACACCTCAGCAACGCGACGCAAGAATTAAAAAGGTCTTGGGTTGTATCCTTCCCAGCAAAAGAACGGATGAAGCAATCACGAGAAAGCTGTCAATAGGCCTTGCCGTATCCCAGCTCACAGTGCACTTTCCCTTTTATGAGCTAAAAGAAATATGGAGGAGAGCGGAGATCATATTATCTCATTACAAAGTCATAGAGTTAGAAAATGACATCTTTTGCGTGACTGAATTTGATAGGAGCTACACGGTGGAGACCAAGAATGAAAAGATATCATGTGACAAGAGTTGCAAATCCTTTCGCGATAGTGGTGGTTTGTGCCCTCACGTTCTTGTTGTTGCAAAGAAAATTGAAAAGCTCCGAAGCTTCATCGATTCTTACAAGAAATCTAGTAACAAACTGGGCAAGATCAACGCAAACCTCCCTAAACAGCTTGGGGGAAAGCCAAATCAACAAAAGAAACCAAGAAGAGGGAAAAACAATGTGAGCCAGGAACCAGTCCTGTTAGAGGAACACTATTCCGACATGATGGCACCAAAACCAATGAGGTACACCGAATATTACCAAAATGACGAGCCCTTCTATGTAGTATTCATTCACGACTACGCAAACTTAACAAAATGTATAGGTTGCACAAACGAGTTCCCCAAGGGAGTACAGATAGCACCCGACGACATTGCCATACTTCACGAGGAGCGTTACTGCTACCCAAAAAAAAGATGATCAAGGGAATGTTGAAATGGTACAAGCTCATAAAAAGAAGGCAAAGAGGTTTTACTGCGTAGATAAAGAGTATATTCTTCCAAGGCACCCTTATTTCTGGAGAGGTTTGGTAACTGTCTCTACCAATGTCCAGGGGCGCTTGAAAGAGTCACAAGGATCTTCTATATGCAATGCTAAAGTTTAGATTAGATGAGGATAATGCACAAAACTAACTCAACTAAAGGAAGAGTAAGATCTCAAAAGGCCTGATTGCTACTAATATGATGCCGCCTATGAACGATGGAAAAACCAATTGCGAGTGTCCATCTGGTACAGCTTGATGTTATTGTGCAACATTTTTTCAGTTAGCGCCTCTGAAGTCTCATTCTTAACGAAACTGTCAGGGGCATAGCCAGCCCATACTGAGATCCGTAGGCCCAGGCCTAAAACTTTTTGGTTTGATCATTCTACCGCTTGTAATAAATTATGCGTTGTTGGAGTGAGCTAAAAAACTTAAGTCTGTTGGTGAGGTGGGTGCGTACTAGCAGTGCGTGCAATTTTCAGGATATGTATGTCAAATGAAAGTCAGCCAGGCCTACGACTAGTCGAAAAGTTGGCTACGCCCCTGACTGCTTGCTGATCGTGGTAGTGAGCTTTCTTTGCATGTCTGATCCACAACATTTGTCCTGTATCCATTCGCCTCTCTATTAAAGTTTTGCTCAAATAAATTTTCAACAATGCGAAAGGCCGTCTCCTATAGGTTTTGCCGCGTGGATTAAAGATGGCCTAAAAATCAAACTTGCAATGACATTGGACCTATTAACGATTACGAGATGAACGCCCTATAGCTTCATAGGCCCCTCGTTACGCCCTGTTCCTTATTCCAAGTAAATTTTCACAACAACAACAGCAACAAAAATGAGTTTCATATTAGCTGGTGATATTTGGTGGTGAGGTGAGGCACGCATATTTGTATTTCCCAGGTTATTTATTTTCTTTTCATGATTTATTTCAGTATCGTGCCGTAAACGAAAATGGCGCGCATAATAAGATGATTATCGCACTAGTAAATGCTGCTGATAGGATCAAGGGAATAATCTATCTCAAAAAAGTAACTGTTTGATAAAAAAAAACATCCTACTATACGTATCACATAATACATCCAAAATTATTTAGTTGACTTTGGTTAACTTTTTGGAATACTTTAATCAAATTACTGAGAACGGGGAATTGAGAACCATTACTTTAATCTTTTACAAATCAGAAATTTCTTTTGATACTTTTTGATAATGTGATATATTAGTTTTTACCTCATGGTATGTACTTCATACCATGAGGTATAGTGATGGATGGATTTGTCACTCCATTCCCGTTAGACAATTAACTTATGCATTAAATCTGCATTAAATGTGAATTAAACAGGTTCTCCCCTGTCTCCCCTACTAGGTTTGGTTTTGTTCACGCAGTCGTGCTATTGTTTTATGTTCACATATGTGGGGGGAGGGGGTGAGACAAAGCGACAGAGCATGTTTACAAAATGGCGTCTGTTGTGTCGAGACTAGCAGCTAAATACAGGAATTGCACCGACCTGTGATTGGAAGATAAAAATAGCACTTCAACCGCAGTTTACATCAAAGAGATACTATAAGACAAAGCTGAATAAAATACTGGTAAACAATTTAGACAAAGAATTTATCGACTTACATTCCAACTGATCAAGCAAAGTTTATGCTTCAGGGTGTGGACTGGTGGTGATAAGTTATTTTGGATATTACTTGCTTAAGCTGAACTGCCAATAGTAAACAAATTACTCTCAAAAGTAGCAGATGCCAGAATAATCCATCTCAGCGCAGACATAGAATTTAATTCACTTGACCCTTAGTTAATGAACGGTCTGCACAGCGGTTTTCACAGCGCACCAATCTCTTTCTCGATTCTTCGTCACGAATCTTCTTCCAAGAAAAGAGATGACAAAAGAGTAGTCAATCGCTGTATTGCTTCAATTGATCAGTTGGGATGTAAGTCGTTAAATACCTAACATTTAAGAGTGGCTATGGCGCACGATTTCAATTCTCTTGCGTGTCAAACTTCGAAATGATCAGTCGGCAAAATTCGAAGCTAAAATCGTGAGCAATGGGAACCATTGATGTTTATTTCATTTTTAAAATTCTTTGTCTAAGTTGTTTACCAGTATTTCATTCAGGTTTGTTTTATGATAACGGTTTGATATTAACTGCGGTTGAAATGCTATTTTTATCTTCCAATCACAGGTCGGTGCAATTCCTGTATTTAGCTGCTAGTGTGTCGAGCCCGACGTAAAGATTGTCAAGGCGGGTTTTCGTTCCTTTTGCTCCATCTTTGATCAAAATACACGAACAGGAAATGTGTTCAAGAATGCTCGAGGAGAAAGAAATGGGTTTTAAAGTCTTAAAAGTGACGATGTCTCCAATTTGGACGACGAGTAATCGATCAGTCGTAGCAAGAGTGCACAAAACGAACTATTCGGAATGAACGCTTTATGGTCTGGGGAAAGAACAGCACTTCATGGAATAATTACCACATACCATGAGGTAGCTCGAAGGAGCCTTTGATTAATGGAACGACTTAAATAATATAAACTTTGTAAATTTCCGTAAGTCGTTAGCATTAATTTGGTTTGGGGTTATAGCATAGATGCACAAATGTACATTTGTTTTATTTTTGATCAATTTATGATCATACGAAAACGAATGCCCTGTTTCGGCAAAGGTGAAAATTGCTAGCTTCGCAAAATAGTAATAATTTCTTGCAAAATTACAACATTTTGAAATGACTTTTAAATACGACTTATTAATAACAGTAATAGGACTGAGTAGAGTCCAACTCGGTCTGTAATCATACGAGTGATCACCGAAATGGACGACACAAAGACCTGGTACCAATTAATCATAACCATTGCAATTTACGAGAAAATAAATGCATTCAGTTTTTTCGTGAAAGAGCTTTTAATACCAATTATCCAAAATTAGGGAAACTTTCCCCAATTTGTCTTTGAGAGACACAGTCTAATGTCACAAATCCGTCCATTTTGGAGAATCCCCAGTTTACTAGGGTATGTGGTTGTTGCTATGGTTATTGGGATAACTTCTGTGATTGGTGGATTTTGCCGAGTGAACTTAATAATGAGTTTTAAAAATAAAATGAGAAGTCTCCAGAGTCTTCAGGAATTGATCAGTAGTTTTATGTTTACACTTATTTATATGGCAAGAAAACAAATTTAAAGGACGACAAACAGCTCATTTCAAAAAATATTAAATTCTGGCAAAATTACCACTTTGCGAAATGAGTTCTAGTACGGCCAGTAAAATGAGAGGTGCCCAGACTCTTTGAAATATTAATCATTTTATTGGTGGATACAATTTGTTACGGTCGAGAAGAACATATTTGCTAAATATAGGTGAAAAAACGTCATTTCGCAAAATAGTACTTCTGGCAAAATTACTGTGCTAAAGGAGTTCTAGTACGGCCAATAAAATGAGAGGGGCCCAGACTCTTTAAAATATTAATCAATTTATTGGTGGATACAATATTTTTCGGACGAGAAGGACATATTTGCTAAATATAGGAGAAAAAAGGTAAAAAACGCCATTTTGCAAAATAGTAATTCTGGCAAAATTACTACTTTGCGAAATGAGTTCTAGTACGGTCAATAAAATGAGAAATCGCCAGGCTCTTCGAAATATTAATCATTTTATAGGTGGACACAATTTGTTTCAGACGAAAAGGACATATTTGCTAAATAAAGGTGAAACAACGCCATTTCGCAAAATAGTAATTGTATTGAAATTACTACTTTGCGAAAAAGGTAAAAATCTGTCATTTTTCGTTAACTATTACTTCCAAACACATTGTCAATGTTGTCTTAAGCTGTGTTTAGGTTAATAGCATTTTTTCTTCCTTTCCCACATATTTCGTTTCGTTTCGTTTCGCAAAATAGAATAAGCCGCGACGAAACGACGCTCAATCTTGCGCGACACCATTTTGCACATGCGCAGCGGGGCTTTCCGCTGTGTAGGCGTCGTCGTCGTGAATGAAGTCGTCGATTCGTAAGCTCCCTTAGTAATACTCCCTAATGTCTTTCCACACGACCACGCAGGAAAAAAAACTTGAGTTTAAATAAGAAAAGAATCCAGACATGAAATTGAAAAGAGGCTTGAGGGAATTCAGGTTGACAAACATAATATCCGAGTTAATAGATTTGTTAGCCGTTTTGCGGTCATAATTACCAAGAACTTTATTATAAAAAAAACAACAAGTTCAATCGATTTTAGAAACAGTCTTAAGTAACATTATGCCTAGCAATCCTTTGTAACGTCAGCCGTTTCACCTGCTTGCGTAATCAAACTTTGAGCGTTTAATATCACGCTTTTGTTGTCAAGTCTTTGTCTTGCAACTTCTTTCCACGCGACCACGCATGAGACAGACCGTAATTGAATGCTACCAAAATTTAAATTAGATGAAAAAAATCCTTATAAACTCCTCTATTCGTGTAATGTTGTCTTGCACAAATTGTTGACTCGAGGCATCCAACGATCGACGCGTCCGTCTTGTCGCTGTACAAAATTCATGTATTAACTTCAGCTTTTGAATCCCAATGACAATACAAGAGTTCCTTGAGTACTACCTGTGGTAGTAGCCCGAGTAAAAATATAGATATATATATATATATATTTACTATATACTAAGACAGTGGGTAGCGTTGAAGGTGCGCTCTGATTGGCTAGTCAGACTCGGAATATTTACCTCCGAGCAACTAGCGAGTTTTTCGCTCCGTCACATGAATTGTTTTCATCCGTGACAAGCGGAGAAATCATCCAAATTAACAACGAAGCAGTCCCTGAAAACACTAAGAAAGCGACTAAATTTGGCTTGGTCGTGTTCAAAGGTAATGGTTCATGTTTTTTACTGGGCGTTCATCGATAAAAATCAACGGGAAAAGTTTTGTTGACAAATGCAAATTAATCTTGCGTAACCAAATTTGATGTCACTTGTTCACTTGAGAACCAAAGTTGAATTATACTTTTTTTACAGAATGATTTCAAAGAAAGAGTTTGTAACTTCATTAAAAAAATGTCGCCCCCAGATCTAAACAAATGTTTGTCAGCGAGAAAACGAGACGTACGGCAGTCATTACAACAAAAACTCCCTAACCCCGAGCCGAGTTGGATTGTCACCTGAGAAGTCCTCTATTTTCCAAGCCATTTTCTTTTTATAGTGTACATATTTTATCTCACTATTTCAGTATATACTAAAACAACTATTCACCTCAGTGTCGGTGGCTAGTGGTGGTAAATATCCACCACCAGCCACCGACACTGAGGTGAATAGTTGTTATAATATATTAATATATATGCATATATAAAATCTCTTGGCTCGATTTCCTCGCGCTTGCGAGCCACGTGGTCTGACCGAAGGCGACACGATTAGCAACCTCGCTTCGCGAGGAATTACAATAAATTAAGACAACTTATTTTAATAGAAGAATTTGACAGGTACATTCATAGTGATGTCCGAACATTTATTGATTAACAAAAGGCTGAAACATCAGACAATGCGGCAAGGTTAGCAGATGAGTTTTCATTAAACCAGAAAAGTTTTTTTAAGAAAACGACCGCGAGAGTCGTTTAAACGAAACGACCATGTTCCACTATCTTCATGGTCTTCCTATCTTCAATGCAATGATGCGTGATGCGGCTGGACACGATATTTTGTGGTCCGCGTTTACGTTATTTTTCCTCCTTTACGGACAACTGTTCTGCGCGATAGAACAGTCTAGAATACGTCTAGATGGGGGATCTTTTCGCTGGAGTCGTTTTGGTTGCGAGAAATGGACGAACGTAAGGGAATTTCAAGATTATTGCTCCTTGGCTTCGCTGGTTTTCCGAAACGAAAGTTTAGTTGATCATTTGCATGGTCATTTGCATGCTGATTGCGATCTATTGTATTGGCTGCCCTGGAATTCTAACAATGGTTTTCCTGGACGCTTCATTGCGTTGCTGGGCTCCCCAAACACTCGTCGCGGTTCGCTAAAGATCAAGTTTAGGCGACACAAAAGACCGTGTGCTTACTATGCGAACTCGAATGCGACTTTCCATCTTATTTTAGATGTAGGCGACTTGGTGTTCAAACTGAATCCAGGCCCTGATAATAGGATCACAACACTTGTTTCTTCAAATAGAATGGTCAAGAATGGCCACCTGTGGAGTAGACATTCTCTTCCAAGGGGAGCTAATTTGCATAATCTTCGTTCTTTGGATCGCATCAGTGTTGCTCCTAAATTTTCGTTCTACAGGGAATTCACCGCGTGCCTTTTGAACGCTCGATCACTATGCAACAAAACTCTTATTGTTAAAGACTTTGTTGTGGATTACAAGGTGGATTTGTTGGGGATTACAGAAACATGGCTGCATGTGGAAGGTAGTGAAGTGACTATTGGAGAGCTTTGTCCGAATGGTTATCGTTTCCTGCACTCCCCACGGTCGGCAGGGCGAGGCGGAGGTGTGGGCCTTCTTTACAAGCAAGGTATTGGCTCTAAAACAAGGTCATTTGAGCCTTCTTTTACATCGTTTGAATGCATTGATGTCACGTTTGTTGCTCGTAAGAGTTTGAGAGTAATCGTTGTCTACCGTCCCCCGGGGTGTGCGTCAGTTGGAGTCTTTCTGGAGGAATTTGCTAGCCTATTGCAAGAGACTGTAATATGCCCAGAAGAGCTTTTGATTTACGGGGATTTTAACTTCCATATGGACGACAAGGCTGATTTGGACGCGACACGATTTGGAGAGTTACTGGATTTGTTCAATTTAAAGCAACATGTGTGTGTACCCACCCATAATCGAGGTCATATATTGGACTTGGTTATTACAAGGAATGAGACTGAGGGTGCCTTAGGCCTAAGGAATATTACAGTCATGGAACAGTTTATCTCGGATCACAAAGCTGTTTGTTTTAATTTGAATTTACGGAAACCATTAAATGAGAGGAGGACTGTTGTCTCTCGTAAATTAAAGGGATTTGATTTTGATGCTTTCAATAAGATGATTGGATCCTCTGGTTTGTCTGACGGGTGTATCTCGCAAAATGTTGAGTCATTGGCGAAGGAGTATGATGAGGTGTTATGCAAGGCCTTGGACAAGCTGGCACCCAAAAGAACTCGCACTATTGTCATTCGACCTAATGCTCCTTGGTATAATGAGGAGATCGCTACTCAGAAGAGGAAAAGGCGAAGGCTTGAACGTAAATGGCGTTCGACTGGTCTTGAAATTGACAGGGTAAATTATATGGAACAATGCAATGTTGTGAATGATATGCTCTACAAGGCGAAAGAACAGCATTATTCAGCAGTTATTCAGGAAAATGCCCATGATAGTAAATTACTTTTTCGCATAGTTGATAAATTACTGCAAAAGAGTATAGACAAAAGATATCCGTCTGCGAACAGTGACCTAGAACTCGCAAATGCCTTTGCTGATTTCTTTAGTGCCAAGATTGTGCGAATTCGTGATGAGTTGTTGGTTAGAAAAGAGCAGCTGGGGGAGCGCACCATAGAGGATTTTGAGTGTACGTCGTGCTTTAGCGAGTTCACAATGGTAACAGATGAAGACGTCTTAGGGTTGATTAGGAGTTCAACTATTAAGGCATGCGCACTAGATCCACTTCCAGCGAGTATCATGCGGAAATGTTATTCTAGTCTTGTCCCTATATTTAGAAGGGCGATTAATTTGTCATTGTCATCTGGATTGCTGCCCAAGGAACTTAAGGTAGCGTTGCTATCACCTATTCTTAAGAAATTAAATGCAGACCTTGAGCAGTTTAGTAATTTTCGCCCTGTATCAAATTTAAAGTTCCTATCTAAATTGATAGAGAAAACAGTGTTTGTGCAATTGAATAGCTATCTTGGCGAAAATGATCTACACGAGCCTCTTCAATCAGCGTACAAGATTTTTCACAGCACCGAGACTGCACTTCTCACTGTTACAAATGACATTATGCTGTCATTGGATAAGGGCGAGAATGTTTTCCTTGTTTTATTGGATCTGTCGGCAGCATTTGATACCGTTAACCATTCCTTGCTGCTGGCACGACTGCAGAAATCATTTGGCATCAGAGGAACTGTACTGCAATGGTTCGATTCTTATCTTTCTCAAAGAACTCAGTTTGTTAACATCAATGAGGCGAATTCTACGGTACGAGATCTTCCCGTGGGTGTTCCCCAAGGTTCAGTTCTGGGACCTGTACTCTACCTTCTGTATACTGCGCCACTTGCTAAAGTGATAAGATCTTATGGCTTAGATTATCATCTATACGCTGACGATACTCAGTTATACTTTGCATTCAAATCGGTGGATGTGGACACTGCTAAATCGAGGGTCGAGAACTGCATTTCTGCAATATGTCGCTGGATGGATCTTAATGAATTGAAGCTAAACCACGACAAGACGGAGGTTATGCTCATCCACTCAAAGTATCGTCCCTCTCCATGTTTTCAGTCCTTATGTGTTGGTGATGAGAGCGTGGCTGCCTCTCAGTCGGCCAGGAGTCTTGGTGTTATTTTTGATGAGCACATGTCTTTTCATGCACATGTGTCTAGCATCTGTAGATCATCATTTCATCATCTCAGGAACCTATCTAGAATTAGGAAGTATTTTACTAAAGAATCAGCAGAAGTTGCTGTTCATGCATTTGTTACTTCGAAACTAGATTACTGTAATGCGTTACTATACGGCTTACCTAAGTATGAGTTACAAAGATTGCAGTATGTACAAAACACGGCGGCTAGAGTTGTGTTGCAAGTGAGTAAGTTTCAGCATATCACACCTGTTTTGTGTGAGCTTCACTGGCTACCGATTCAATATCGTATTATTTTCAAGATTCTGCTCCTAATGTATAAATCACTGAATGGGACATCGCCTAGCTATTTAGCTCAGAAACTATATTATCGTGCTCATACTAGATCATTGAGGTCTCTTAGTAATGAACTTTTAATGCAACCTAGATCGTATACCAAGACCTACGGAGATAGAGCATTTGCTGTTCATGCACCAAGAGAATGGAACTTAATACCCTATGAAATTCGGAAGTCCAGCACCATCTCCAGTTTTAAAAGATCACTTAAGACGTACTTGTTTACTAAATTCAGTAATAACAGATCATTGTTTTTATAGATTTCTATATATTCCGTTAGTTTTAATTTTTCCCTTTTTTTATTCATTGTAAATATAATAGGATATGGTTGTAAATTTGTAAATATTTTTAATAATGTTGTTTACATGACTGTAAAGCGCCTTGAACATAGGATAAGAGCGCTATAGAAATAAAGTTATTATTATTATTATTATTATTATGGTCTGGTAACCAAAGAGGTCGTAGGAATCCAGAGTACCAGCAGTAGTGTTAAAACCTCACTCCGAGCGCAAACCACTTTTGAGCATATTTCGCGCACTTGCGAACGTTGCAAAGATTGCGAAGGTGCTGGAACTTTTTGAGAATTTGTGAAGGTGCTGAGTTTCCAATCACGAAAGAAAAAAAAATATGGAGTGTAAACATCTTAAACTTTTAGGATGTTAAAATTATAAACATGAAAAAAATCTTATCAATGCGTTCAGAATATTAGGAAATATGAATGTAGAAGGTGTTGCAGGTCATCTTTTTGTCGTCATGATATTATAAGATATTTTTGTAGAGAATGCGGGAGCGGAAAAGCTTATCGCATACACGACAAGCTATTATATCGCTGTAGAGAATGTGGAGATGGAAGGGGATATTGTAAACACGACAAACGAAACGATGCATGTAAGATTTGTAAAATAGAAAGGAAACAGGGATTGTGAAAATGGTATGTAAATCGTCTTAAAGACAATATATCATATAATAAATCATGAATTTTGTTTAAGAATCTAGCAGAATCTGTTGGAAAATTAATTCCAAGTTAATTCAAAGATAAAGCGTCTCATGCTATAAAAAAATATCAGAACTCGGTGGTAAAGTTGTTGGATATTTACCGTATGTAGTAAGAAAAAGGTTGAATCAGGAGGTTGAAGAAATAGTCAATGAGGATGAAGAAGTTCAGTATGTAACAGTAGAAGAGGCAAAACCACCTAAACAAGGAAAGAAAAAGAAGAGTAAGAAGAAGCGCAAAAAGAAGAAGGAAGAAGAATACTTTACAGCGGATGAAGAGGTTAATGTACCCGAACCAAAAAAGAAAAGAAATAGGAAGAAAAGAAGAAAGAAGAAACAACCGGAAATAGAGGAGGATAATATTCCTGAAACTAAAAGAAAAAGGAATAGAAATAAGAAAAGAGGAAGAGGAAATAAGAATAAATTTAAACTCAAACTTCATGATTCAGCACTTGACGGATATCTCAATACATATATAATTGAAGGTATACCTGGATATGATCCAAAAACTTTTCTAGAAAAGCTAAAAAAGAAGGTCATCAATTTAATCAATAGACAGAAAAAACCAATCAAGATTAAATTCATACTTGTTTGTGATTTTATAAAGGAGAATCCAGCTACAGGTCAGATTGATAGAAGTACAGGCTATTTTCACACTAGTGTGTTAACCATAACAAGGGCAAGTGATTTTGAAAAATTTTTGAAAGCGATTTCGACCGTTTTTTTGAAGAAGATCAATTGAAATTCCTATTACGAAAAGGTGTCTTCCCCTATGATTGGTTTGATGGTTTTGACAAACTCGATGTCACAGAACTTCCACCAAAAGAAGAATTCTACTCAATACCTCATGATACCCACATATCGGATGAGGATTATGAACATGCGCAAAAGGTCTGGAAATACTTCAAGATGAAAAGCATGAGGGATTATCACGATCTCTATCTCAAGAGGGACGTCATTCTATTAGCCGATGTATTTGAAAACTTCAGAGTTGTCTGTTGCAAGAATTATGGATTGGATCCCGCTTGGTATTACACAACACCAGGACTGGCTTGGGATGCGATGTTGAAAAAGACCGGAATAAAGCTTGAACTTTTGCAAGATCCTGAAATGTTACTCATGATTGAGAAAGGAATTCGCGGAGGAGTCTCGATGATCACCACCCGATATGCTGAAGCGAACAATCCTTACATGAAAGATCATGATCCTCAGAAACCGACGAAATACATCACATATCTAGATGCAAATAATCTCTACGGTTGGGCGATGATAAAGCCTCTGCCGACTCACGGTTTCCGATGGATGAATCACGAAGAGCTTGAGGATTGGCGGAAATATCCATGCTTTCTCGTGGTTGATTTGGAATATCCAGAGCATCTTCACGATCTTCACAACGATTATCCGCTCGCACCGGAACGACTCAAGATTGATAAAATAGAGAAGCTCATCCCCACATTATCCGAGAAGAAGAATTATGTCGTTCATCATGAATCTCCGAAGCTCTACTTAAGTCTTGGATTGAAACTGGTGAATATACATAGAGGGATCACATTTGAAGAGTCACAATTCTTGAAATCCTACATCGACATGAATACAGAATTAAGAACCAAAGGAACCAATGATTTCGAGAAGGATTTTTTCAAGCTCATGAACAATTCTGTATTCGGAAAGACCATGGAGAATATCAGAAACATAGTAGATATGCAGCTGGTTACGAGAAAATCTCAAGCGCGTAAGCTGATCTCCAAACCGAATTTCCAACACTGCACCATCTTTTGTGATAATCTGATCGCTATCAACATGAAGAAGACGAAGCTGGAATTTAACAAACCTGTGTATTTAGGCGCCTCCATTCTAGATCTGAGTAAGACCCTGATGTATGATTTCCATTACAACTACATCAAGCCGAAATATGGTGAGAGAGCTGAACTTCTATTCACGGATACGGACTCTCTCATGTATCACATAAAAACACCAGATTTCTATCGAGATATAGCACCCGATGTTTGTGAATTATTCGACAGAAGCAACTTTCCCAAGGATCATTCTTCAGGCATCTTCTATAGCGCAAACAAGAAAGTGATCGGTAAAATGAAGGACGAAACTGGTGGGAAGCAGATTTCTGAATTTGTCGGCCTTCGAGCGAAACTATATTCTTTCAAGATGGATGAGGGGGATGAAGAGAAGAAATGCAAGGGAATCGCGAAGAATGTGGTGAAAAGAACAAGCCACAATGATTATAAGAATTGCCTTGTCGAGACACAACCACAGATGCGGAAAATGAATGTGATCAGAAGCCATCTACATCAGATATATTCAGAAACCGTGAATAAAGTCGCCTTATCTTGTGAAGATGACAAAAGAATCATTCGGGAAGATGGAATCCACGCATACGCACACGGTCATTTCAGAACACTCTCAGGTGGCAATTCCGTATCCTCCGGCACAACTTGAAGTTCCTCGCGAACAAATCCTCTCCCGGGCCCACCATGTAGATAATACAAAACCGGCTGATTTGGTGAGACGACACTTCTGGATAGATAATAAATCTCCAGACTCCAGATCGGATCCGTGGCTCTTCTTCTTTCTCCACCTTCATCTTCTCCTGGAGCGTACAGATATCTAACCGCAACCTCTGAGGGCAATCTCTTCTCTTCAATCCCCACCGATCTTTCGTATCTCTTAGACTTAATCTCAACCTCTTTCGATCTCCCCGTTACGGTTTTATTCATATATTCATTTGCATCACTCCCCGTTATTCTCGTCGGAGTCGCAATCAACGTTCTGATGATATCAGGTAATCTTTTCACCCAGACTCAGGATCTCTCATCTGATATCATCTCCTGCGCATATTGATGGCTGAATAATTTCTCACCTACCGTTCTATTCGCCCGCTCCACGAATGCCTGAGCTTGATGATTCCCAGCTGAACTTCGCTGCATAATCACCCCATGCTTCTCCATGAGTTTTGAGACATTGCCCATGAATTCTCTCCCAGGATCCACCATCAGAGTATTCGGCCATTTCAACTTACGCGCATAAATCTTCGCAAAGGCTCTCGCGACTTCCCCGCTATCTTTTGAGGTTAGCGCCTCAGCATCCTTGTATCTTGAAGCGACATCCACCACGACGAGAGCATAACGATATGTCTTCCCTCTAAAATTATCATGAGGGAGAAATAATAAATCAGCCTGGTGTATATAATTCAGCTTGTCAACCACCCAATGCGGTCTTGGAATGTAGCTCGGCGGTGGAAGATAGATCTGCAATAAAGCTTGCTTCTCCAACCATTCTCGAGATTCATCCTCACTTACTCCAGCCGCATTCGCCAATTTGGGAATCGCTGCGTAACCCTTCCAATATCCAGAAGCCGAGTAATATATCTCACTTAGCTTCTTTTCTTCATTCATTTTAAAGATAAGGCGGCTTCGATTTAAAATGGCTACTGTATCTGAAATTCTCGAACCAAAACGAATTCCTCGTGAACGAATGGGTTTGAAAGCGGAAGCATCATTAAATCGGATCACATTCACACCTTCCTCTGCCAACCCCGGTGAAACCCTATACATTCACATTCCGAAACTATCAGAGAATGTTGTGATCGTTCCAGGCAGCGTATATCTCATCTTCGATCTGAATGTCTCGGGGCACAAAGACACTACTCTGGTCAATTAAGTGGGGAGAAATCTCATCTCCAGACTTAGAGTTGTTTTTGGCGGTGAAACTTTACAAGATACTCAAAGATTCGATCTATTCCAGACATATCATGATCTATATCTGCCGAAGAAAGAACGAAGAAATATGTTGAGAGAGGGCATCTCTTCTGAAGACGTTCGCAAACTCAGAACGAAAGCTCTGGATTCGACCAAACATTCAGATGCAAAGGAGGTTTCTCTCGCGGCGCTTCATAATACCAAATATACGATCCCTCTAGATCATCCTATTCTCAAGGATTATGGAGTCTTCTATCCGAAATCTCTAGCGCATCAACTGACATTCGAGATTACTTTAGCTCCCGTCTCTGATATCGTTGTCTATTCAAATGCTGAGACCCCTCCAAATTACACAATCACAAACATCGAGCTGGAGTATTCATGCATCTCGAGTAAATCTCTGGCTGATGGCGCGATGAGCTCTTGTCAATCTGGAAAAGGATTCCTGTATGAAAAAATTCTCTTGCAAAAGACATTCACGATCTCCAAACCCAAGGATGATGTGATTAACGAGCATATAAATCTGCCGAGGAGATCCATGACGGGAATCTTATGCCTCTTCACGGATGGCTATACAGCGGGAGGGAGAGATTCTGAGAAGTTTGTGAATCCTAAAATCACATCGATAAATATCAACGTTGATGGAATGCCGAACCGTCTCTATTCAAAAGGGATGATGCCCACCGACTTGTGGAAATCTGTGATTAAACGCTTCGGGTTGGATGATTCTGTGAGAGAGGAAGATTTCTACGCAGATAAATTCGCGCTTTGGATCGATCTCAGAACCCATCCCGATAATGCAATTCATGGCGGTGGTTTTGAGCTGAACAGTACTCGCGATGGGATCAAGCTGGAGATTAAGCGTCAAAAGGGTGGATCTGGAGTCATCACCCGCCACATGTTCATCGTTGCGGATGCGGTCATGGCGATTATGAATTCCAATCTAAAGGAAATAATCTATTAAGATAAATATGAATGAATTGTGAGATAAAATTCCGTTCAACTGCATCATTAACGGTCCGACGAATTGCGGAAAGACTCAGTATCTGGTGGATCAACTTCGAGGCTCTTTCAGAAAAGCTTTTGAATACATCATCCTGATCTGCCTAACCTATGCGAGGAATAAGACTTATAAAAATTTTGCAAGAGGCGATCTGAGATTCCTCGTGCTCTCGCCAGATTCAAGCAACCAAGATGAGATCGATGAGCTATTGCACCTTTGCTCCTTCATCTTCTCAGGCACGAATTCGCTGATTATTCTGGATGATTGCGCCGTCTCCAAAGATCTGAAGAATCGATCGAATAAGTTCATAGATCTAGCATTCTCCGGTCGGCGTCACGGCATCTCGGTATAGGTATTGACTCAGCAACTCACCTCCATTGCGAAACCTTTCCGAGAGAATGTTGCTTGCGTCATCTCCTTCTACAATCCATCACAAGTCACGATGAATGGTGGGGATTTGAATGCTGATGATCGCAAATATTTTGAGAAAGCTCTGAAGGAGGAGAAATATTCTCGATTGTGTCTGTGCCTTCGATACCCCTTCGTAAATTATTTAGTGACACCGGGAGTTAGAATATAAACATGTCGAAGCTTGAAGAAATTCTCAACAGAGACAGCAGATTAGTATTTGTCGATGATGAAGATGAAAAAGAAGTGAAGAATGATTTGGAAGATAAGAGGGAGTCTTTAGCCATTCTCGCGTGCTTGAAATCGACGAAAGAACATCTGGTGAAGGAGATGGATCATGCCGCCATTCGGAAATTATCGGAAAAGGATTTTGCGAAATTCTACCAGAGATATCGAGTTGTGTCCGGCAGGAAAATCGCAGATGGTCTGGTGAATTCATCATTCGGATTGATCTCAAAAGTCGTGAGTAAGTTCGCGAATATAGATGATGAGGGCGAGCTCGTGAAGGTCTGGAAGAATGATCAGCTAATCTTCAAGGAGGTCTCGGAACTCCCGGGATTACTGGTGCTTAAGGGTGGTCGTCTTGTGGCGCTTCTATCAGCAGTCTTGCACGTTGCTAAGCATTTCCAGTTAGAAGAAATTCAAGAGAAATCAACAGAATCTGAAGAGGTTTAAAGGGAGCTGTAGGTAATTTATAAATGGCTGAAAGAGAAATAAATGCTAAAGACATAAGAATATCATGGTCAGAAAGTTATGGGCCAATAGATGAAAACAAGATACGAAAATTATGGATGAGAAGTAGACCAGTATCATTGGAAAGCGCAATAATAAACATTGATGATAGATTGGATTTTTTAAAAGATAAGATTTATGAAGGAAAAAATAGAGCTGATCGTGATGAATTTTTTAGACCTGGCAAATTCGCATTAATCTTTCTTTTTGGTTATACAATATTCAAGAAATTATTTGGATAAGCTTTTAGATTCTCGTACCCTTCTTAATATGCACTTATTAAGAAGCTTAAAGAGAGAGAGGATAGATTATAAACACAATGTCTGAAGAAACGAAAGATGCTGTTGAGCAGATCACGAAGAGCCTGAGGCCCCACAGAAAATAAAAGATCCCAAAAAGGTCGCGGCTGGGAAGAGATTGGCCAAGTATAATAAGAAAGCCAAAGAAGACTTGATGAGGCAAGAAGAGGAGGATAGAGAGAGAGAGAGAGAGAGAGAGAGAGAGAGAGAGAGAGAGAGAGAGAGCCCAAGAGCTGGTTTCCAGGATTATCTTTCCAAGTCGTCTTATCTCTGGCTGGAATCGGCATCGCCGCGGCTGATTTATTCATGAGATATCGAGCTCAGAAATCGGAAGTTCAACCAGTTCCAGAGAAGCCTCAAGAACCTCCACAAAGTAATTTAAACAATAATTGGATGTAATTTAAAATGTCTGAAAATAAGCTTGTAAAAACGGCTACTGATTCCTTTGTTCTGATCACTCTTTCCACTGGTGCGGCATGGCTTGCGAAAAAAGCTTTGAAAGAAAACTTACTGGGGGATCCATCGACCAACCTCATGAATTATTTGAAATGGATTGGCGTTCTGGGAGGGAGCATGTATCTAAAGACATATCTCGAAGATCAGAAAATATTACCTGAAAGCATATAAAGACAGCTTGATTAGAATATAAATGTAGAGACTAGAATTCGTTGAGAAGAATTTCAAGAGAGATCTCATGAGTTATATAAGATGTTGTTTCTTAATCAATCTTATGGATGCTGAAAAAGATTTCAACGAGGAAAAAAATTCTTATGAATTCGAGCCTCTTGAAATACCCACCATGGATGAGACGGTGAAATGGTATTATGAATATGGTCAACATCATGCTGAAAACGAGCCTAACCATCACCAAGTGCCAATGAAAGGGGGAGGGCGCCTGTATCTGTTGACAAGTTTCCTTAATCTGCTTTGTTTACCTCCGTACTGTCTTATTCGTTTGAACACTCTTTTGTATCTTTTAACGCGTCGCCCTTTAGGCATGACGGTCAACTGGAAATGAAGTGAAATGAATGGTTGAATGGATTTTAAATTAAAGGGGTGGTTTGGTTTTCATGATTCTTTCCCATTGTTCTATTTCTGGAATGGACATTTCAACTTCCCAACTTTCTTCACTGATATGAGTATAACTATCCTCATCGGGGGAATCCCAGAAACTATCATCATCATCATCACTGGTATCATCATGTTCATCGTTCTAACAAAAAAAAAATCACACCATTGTACATTTTAAATCTTTCTTTTTTTAATGATTAATAATCATGGTTACAAGAGAACTATTTAACACTTGTTGTCTTATGTATTCGTCAATGGAAAGTATAGCAAATTCCTGATCGTTGCTGGCACTTCAGGATAATAATGAACATGTTCATTTCCATATTCATCGAACCAGTGCAACCATC
The DNA here is from genome assembly GCA_949710005.1 of Ricordea florida. Lineage (NCBI taxonomy): Eukaryota > Metazoa > Cnidaria > Anthozoa > Corallimorpharia > Ricordeidae > Ricordea > Ricordea florida. The sequence continues at coordinate 20,598,789 of OX453274.1, read as the reverse complement.
GAATCTCAAAATCATGACCCTCCTACAAAACAAATAACGGGTTCATCAATGACACCGTATTCTCTTATGTATTCTTCAAAGGAAAGTCTAATAAATTCACGATCCTCATCCCGAGGAAAATATTGTATAAAATCACCATTCCTATCTTGATAAAAGAATCTTATGTTGGTGACATCATCATCATCACTGGTGGCCTAAAATAAAACAATCACTTGTGGTGATAAAGTCATATTTTCGAATAGAAGGACATAATCTTGAGCATCGTGCACATGATTAAATAAATGGGCATACTCTTGATCATCATCAACATATTCATCCTGGAAAAAATAATATTTTTTTCATTGTAGAGATAAAATCGTGAAGTGCCAGAAGAGATCATTACAACCTTTACAATCACAATAGTTTAGCTCATCCATCATATGATAACAATATTCGCAATCACAGCCACAATAATCATATTGATCCACATCCTTATTACATTCTTCGCATTGACAGTGTGCTAGATGAAAAAGCTGTTCATTATCTTCGCTATCCTCACTATCTTCATCTTGAGAAACATAAAATATAATAGATGTGTGTTTTTTTCCTATATAGTCAAGAAGTGGAGCATCTGAATCATGTAATGCTGAATCACTATGTCTGTTTCTAAAGGAATTTGTGAAGTCTTGTATTTTGTCATATATCTATAAGAAAAAATGGCAGCTTTTAAACTTGTTTCTTGATGACATTCATTCTGAAACAGGAAAAAAAAGTTCAAAATCTTCTCTTTACACGGTCTAACAAAAACCTTACTACACTCAAGTCGTCACAAATGTGTTCTATGACTGGTATGTCTGCTTGACGTAAATAAGAAGCTCCATATTTGTTGTCAAGAAATCTTGTACATTCTTTACTTTTTCTGTATATCTATTGCAAAAAAAATCATCTCTTTAATCGTTTTAAACAGCGTCTTACTACTCTTAAGTCGTTACAAACATGTTCTATAACTGGAAGATCTGAATAACAAAAATGTGCAGAGTTATCCGCTGGTGAACCCGGTACCAGGACTTCTCTTAAGCAAACCCGCTGACCGGGGACTCACGTGCACGGCCAAACGAGTCGGCCATGTTTGTGTTTCGGACGCTGCGAGCGATTTGAAAGACTAAGCTAGTTATTCCTCGCCTTATGGACTTCTTGTAAGTGCCCTCGCTTCATTAGCTAAGTCTATATGTATCATATTGTGATTTTTGCGTTCCTGTTCGATTGTAGATTGATTCCTTCATCGTTGACATTAAGTTGAGTTTTGCTCATCGAGAAGGCTCTTTCTTCAAAATGAGAATCATTATATCTACTGTAGAGATAACTTGTACATTCCCGACTTTTTTGGATTATCTATGGAGAAAAAAATGTATGATAATCATGTGATATGATAATCATAACGCACTCTATAACACCATTCAATTCTACTCATAATGAAAATGATTTCATGATTTAGTTCATCAGCACTATCCTTGAACCTTTGTGAAGTTGCTTGATCACGTTTATGTAAAATATAACTTGAACAGTCATCAAGCAGTCGAAAAATCTATGAAATGAAAAAACGACAGAGTCTTAAATAAAGAAACTCCAATGTCCAAGTGACCTTAAGTAGGTATAATAAGCGGGTTCTGGCTCACTTCTTAAAAAAATTTATCAATTTTTTTATTATAACTTCTAAAAAAAAGTTTTTATTTTTTACTTGAGGAATGTATGGAATGTTATGGATCACTTTCATAATAATCACGTGGTTAACTAATTAACATACATGACGTCATTAACTTACCGAGTGATGACGTAATGAATATTAAATGGTTTTTATTTTCTAAAAATGATTTACTAGAATAGCACTTTAAAAGCAAGTTACAATAAAATGGATAATTATAAAACTTTGAAAGAATTAAGAGCAATAGCTAAAGAACAAAAAATAAAAGGATATTATAAAATGAATAAAAAAAAGCTTAGAGAATTGTTAGGTTTACCCGAACCAATTCCTAAATTTAGTATTATATGTCATCATTGTAAGAGAAAAGAATTTTGTAAAAATTGTGGCGGCTCACAAATATGTATACATGGTAAAATTAAATATATTTGTAGAGATTGTGTAGGATCACAAGGATCACAAATATGCATACATGATAAAAGGAAATCTAATTGTATAAAGTGTGGCGGCTCACAAATATGTATTCATGGTAAACAGAAACTAATTTGTAAAGATTGTAGAGGTTCACAAATATGTATTCATGGTAAACAGAAATCCTTCTGTAAAGATTGTGGCGGCTCACAAATATGTATTCATGGTAAACAGAAATCTGTCTGTAAAGATTGTAGAGGTTCACAAATATGTATTCATGGTAAACAGAAATCATCTTGTAAAGGTTGTAAAACGATATTACAAACATGCATTCATTTTGCTCTGAAATCTAATTGTAAAGAATGTAAATCTTATGAGACTTAAGAAAAATTTATTTTTTAAAAAATTGAAATTATATTTTCTAACTCCAAAGTAAAAGGCATAGCTATAATGGCAACAAAACACGAAACCAAATCTGCAAGTTCATCTCAAAAATCTCAAGGATCTAAAAAATCTAAACAAAAATCCATATTTATTGATCTTGATACTAATTTTGACTGGAATTCTATAGTTGTTTCACGTCCATACAAAATATATAAATCTGCTATTTCTGATGTTTTTGTTAAAGGCTCTGAAGGTCAAAAACAGTCTATATTTTTCAAATTAGCAAAACAGGAAAAATGTAAAATATTTGGAGACTGGCCTTTTGGAACTAAAAAAGAAGATCAAACTACTAAAAATGTTACAGGATATAAGGTTTTTTATCCAGTAAAACCTATTTTGGATGATAACGAGGAGGATTGTTATGATGATATTACTGAGCATGAAAAACAAACCACTATCTTATTTGATAAAATGATAGAAGTCACAGCAAATGCTATGGATCGTTTTTGTAATGTAAAAAACAAGTCTAAGATTATGGTTCCAGAAAAAACGTATAAACTATATAGGAAATTCGAGGATGACGACGATAGAACGTTTTGTATCAAACCACTATACGATTTTCGTGACCAATGTGCATATTTAAAATTAGAGAAAAACACAAAGCTTTACGATGGATCAGATAAACAAAACGTAGAACCAGAAAAATTCAGGACGAGTAAAGATAATCCCATATCTGGTGATGCTACTATTGTTGTTAAATGGGATGGTATATTCTGGGGTGCTCATGGTGAAAGTGATTATGGAGCATCAATTCGTATTCATGTTTCAGAGACGAAATTTACTCAAAGAAATTACAAAGAAGAACCATTGGAAGAAGATTATGGACCTGATCATTTAGATTTAGACGATAGTGATGATGATCATTTGAATTTGAACGATGATGACTGTTAAATAACTAAAAGTAAAAGTATTACAACTCCTATTAGTACACCTAATAGGAGATTTAAAGTTAATTGTAGATAATTTATAAATATGTCTGAAGTTGTTGAGCAGATCACTAAAGAACCTACTATCAAAAATAAAGTAAAGGATCCTAAGAAAGTAGCAGCTGGAAAGAAACTAGCTGAGTATCATAGAAAGACTAAAGAAGCGCTGAAAAAGTATCAAGAAGAGGAGGCAGCTAGAGATCAACAAAAAGAAAAGGAAGGTGGTAATTCGGTGGATATTAATGCTTGGGTACCAGAATTATCTTTTCAAACTGTGTTGACTATTAGTTCCATCGGAATTGCTGCCTATGCTTTATTCACTAATTATAAAAGTAAAATAGCTGACTTACATGTATCCACTCCCACCTTCAATCCTCCTCCCATCAAAAACATCGATAAGACCATGAAGGATGTTCAGAAAAATAGCTTAAAAAATGATTGGATATAATCCATAAAATGTCTGAAAACAAGCTTGTAAAGACGGTTACTGATTCTGCAGTTCTCATAGGGCTCTCCGCCGCTATTGGTTATGTGGGAAAAAAGGCTCTGAAAGAATCATTGATTGGAGATCCATCATCTAGTATAATGAATTATGGAAAATGGGTCGCTGTTTTAACCGCAAATATGTATCTAAAAACTTATTTAGAGGATCAGAAAATAATACCAAATAACGTGTAAAAGAGATGGTAAGTATAGCAATAATGCTTGGTGGTGCAGTACTCAATGCAACAGCCTTCATTGGTGGAAATTATATAGCAAAGGCTATCAGTGGTTCATCATCCACCAATCTATAACTTGAAAGGGAAAGACATGATAAAGCTTTAGAAAAATACCAGAAAGATTACGCTGATTATCAGGAAAAAAGGTTAGCTTATATTGATTTTATGAATAAAAGAAAGGGTGATTCCAATCAAGCTTCTGAGAATATATCAGAGACAGATGAAGCATTTAAATTGTACAGTCAAGCCAATGCACCTAGATTCTCTGATTATTACCGACCAAATGATGACCAAAAAATGGGTGAAGTGGCTTATGTTTCAGGTGGAATGTTAGCATTAGGATATATAGCCAGCAAGTGGATGTAATTAAATTAATTTAGAAACTTCCATATTGATATCAAATATGGAAACTGATCCTGATCTTGATCCTACTAGATTAAATGAACCAGGTGCTAGTGGTGATGATGAGGGTGATAATACGATCTATCTTAGTCCAATCAAACCTACAGATTATGATTTAGGTGAAACAACCCCTCTACTTGAGCAAAGCGAAGATAAGAGAGAAGCGTTACAAATAATTCAAAGTAAATTTTATGAATTCGATCCTTTGAATTCTCCCTTCACACCAAGATTAGATGAAGATGGGAATGTATGGGTAAGATTAACTAGTAGGAAAGATAATAAAGAACATTTATTGATTGATAATTTGGGAAGAATTAAATATGATCGCTTACCAGATTCAATCAAAACAGCTCTAGGGGTTGATTCAGAAACAGTACTTATAAGAAACGAGGATCTCGTATCACAATTGAAAGAATCTAATGAAGAGAATAGGGAATTACGTAGCGCACTCTCGGGATTACAAGCATCAGTAGATACAAATGATCTTGAGATCCAAAGATATATTTCTAATGAAAATGAGTTACGTAGAATAATAGAGCAACACCAGCAAAGAATCGCTGAAAGTGAGAGCTATTTAGATTCTGCTGTTCAGCAAAAAATAGAAGCAAAAACAGAAACTGAGAGACTTCTTAATGAATTACAACAATATAAGGATGAACTCGACAAAAATAAGAAAGGTTTATCCACTCTAAAAAGGGTAGAACAAAGTAGGGATCGTTTACTGAAAAGAGTTAGTGAATTGGAAGAATTAGCTAAAAAACAAATAAATTTAAACGAAGAGAAAATAAGCGATCTTGAAAAGCAAAATGAAGTGATACAGGAACGAATGTCATTGCGAGATAGGGTAAAAGCTATCTTCAAAAAATATGGTTTAACAGTATTTGCTGTTATAAGTGCTGTTAGTGTAATAATTGGTGTTATCATTTCTAATCTTTCCAAAGGTTTATCGAAATTAGGTAAAGGTGTTGGTGATGGATTAAAGACCATTGGTAAAAAACTTGGTGAAATATTACCTGGTATGGTGGGTGCGATCGTTAGCTTTTTATTCAAAACAGCTGGAGAAGTAATTTCGTTTCTAGGTAAAAATGCTTGGTTATTGATTGTTGCTGTTGTTGTATATTTTGTAGAAAATTTAAAGAAAAAGAATCGCTAATCATAAAATGTTGAGTGTTACAATGTACGATTCTGAAACGAGGGTATATTTAGATCCTCCTTTAGAAAAAATTCATGAGATACAACTTCTAGATTGTAAGATACCCAAAAGATTGGTTAATTTTAAAAATCGTCAAGGATTACTCAAAGAGGATAATCGCCCTTTCCTAATAATCGAACCTGGAACCTATTCATTGAAAGGCATACATGAGATCTTTCTCAATGATACAGATAATGCTAAACTATCAATAATTGAAACTGATGACAATGTGGTTTATCTGTATTCCAACAAGAGCTATAACATTAAACTTTCTAGAGAACTGCAAGTTGGTTTAGGTTTACCTGAAGTAATAAAACCCAGCAAATTATATCCCATAAATGTTCAGATGAAAGAGCCTCTAAAACTTACATGCAGTCTGGTGTATAATAAATCATCCTATATGAACATAAGTAAATTTAATAACTCAGTACAAAAAATTTCTCCTTCATTTCTACTTGCTAATATACCATCTGATAATTATCCAACTTTACCAGCTAATAAATTTGAGGTTCCTATAAATTACTTTACTCTAAGTATTCTGGATAGTGATGGTAAAAAGTTAGATCTGAAAGGATCGACGATTACTGTTATTTTAAGATTTAGATAATATTTTAAAGGAAACCAAAAATTATAACCAAAAATGGACGATTATAAGAATATCTATCCTCAATTAACTCCATCCGCGCCTGCACCTGTACCTCTCAATGATGGTAACACTTTCAGACTACAGCAATGTTCTGATGCCTTGAGTACATTAAAAAACGAATTGAATCACTATGAAAAGGTACTGAAAAAATACAATCGATCAAAAGGAACGCTCTTAAATGTAAGTTCAACCTTTGGTATTATGTCTTGTATTATTGGTTCAGGAGCCTTATATAGCTCTTTGACTGGTACGGGAATTTTAGTCGCTATACCCTTAGGAGCAATAAGTGCGATTATGGTCGCCACATCCGTAGCATGTGAGCAGATATCTAAAAGTCTATCAAAGAAAGCAATCAAGCATCAAAATACCGTTACCTTAGCTAAGTCTAAAATAAATACAATAGAGGACTTAATATCCAAAGCACTTAGTGATAATAAGATATCAGATGAAGAATTTTCTCTGATAATTGAGGAAGTGAAAAAATTTGAAAAGCTTAAGGCTGAGTTACGACTTAAGGCCCAAAAAAATCCCACAAAAGGATACGATTATGCAGCTATGAAAAAGAAGGTCAAAGAAGATCTTCTCAAAGAATTAAAAGAAGGCAACTAATCATAACATTCGAAAAAGTAAATTAATAATTTAAAATTAACAATTCTTCTATCTATATTCTAGATAGAAGATAGGATTATTTGAAGACTTTAGAAATAAATATCCAAAAGCTGATATAAATCAATTTACATATGTGAGTGATGTTTATGGTGGATATATTAAATGGAAAAGGAATGGTACAACAATCATGTCCTATGATGATCCTACTGGAAAGACATGGACAGAAGATCTTCCGAAAACTCTCAAAAAAGAATTGTGGAGTGACTTGGGTTTAAATTCTCTAAACTACACGTTCCCTAATAGTTTAACTCTAACTTATCAAACATATCCAATACCAGCCGTAGATTTTGATGATTTCACAACTGATGTTACAAGATTACTAACTGTGTTGGATATCTATGTATCCAATACTAAAAAGTTTACTGCTAAAATGAGAAACGTATTTACATCTCAAGTAGTAACTTTCAAGTTTGGTGATCAAAGTCGAAAGTGGTTGAAAGCTCCTGATATGAATTATTGGCCTCAGCAATTGAACTTTGCAGTTTGGTGCGCTACATCAGGATGTGGAATTAGTCCATTTGAAAGTTTAGATTACCCCAAAGTTATAAATAGCTTCATTAAATTTCACATCTATTTCACTATAAGGAGGATTTTATATGAATTGAGTGTACCTTTGCCAGATGAACAACCATTTAATATATCAAACAATCCTTATAGTAAAGTTAGATATCAAAAATTATGCAATGAGTTTGGGATATCAAACAATTCCGATTTCAGATGGAAAGGTGGTCGAAATCATGGGTTAGGTGATATCTTTCTAGAGTATTCAGATGGTTCTAAGAATGTTCATTTAATTAGAGATTACGATAAAGAGGCAAATCAATGGCCAGGTGGTGATAATAAATTCTCTGCTGATGGAGGTAAGAAAAGTAAAGGTGATCTTATATCATTCATTCGAAATGATGATTTCGCTGGCTACAAGTATGCTTGGTTCATACCCACAAGTAGTTATGGTCTGACTAGCGCTGGATTGGGTAGATTAAATCGATCTGTTGAAGCTTTCGTTTATTGTATATTAGGCTCACAAGTTAACACTAGAAACTCTATCATTGGAAGTGGTGCTGCTGCGATTGAGACTCAACAAGAGTTTTTGTCTTTGTTCGAGAGTTCTGTGATTGAGAATGATATATCAAGCTCAGTTCAAAGATATCAAGTCACCATCCAAGACTCAAAATTAAGATTGAATCTAGCGATTGCGCCTGGTGTTTGGTTAATGCCTAGTAATATGATTATAAATACAGAAAGTGTGGTTGGTTACAACAATAATTTGATGAAAGCTACAAATGATATGAAGTTTGGTGTAAATATGGATGTAAACATGGAAATGAAAAAATTGGATTCTTCAAAAGTTGTTAAATTACCAGATACTTCTATAAAAACTAAAAATGTAAAAGTACCAACAAATATGAGTGTTAAACCTAAAATCAAAAATCCCACATCAAGTACTACTACTCAACATGAAAATAATCTGATAGCATTGACAATTAGTCTTGGTGGATTAGCATGGTTTCTATTTAGATAATACTAACATTAAATTTTTGTAACACGAAACATGTTACAAATTTGTGGTATACTATTATTGTTTAATTACCTGTGCTACCGAATCCTCCCTTACGGTCCGTCTCAGAAAGATCTCTTTCCAAAATTTTTATATTTTCCATAAATGATCTTCTAAGTATAAGTTGGGCTACACGAGTACCGGGTTTTATAGAATCAGGTTTAGAGTTTATTGGGCAAACAGCTATTATCAACTCACCACGATAATCTGGATCAATGATACCCACAGAGTTGGCTAACATCCATCCTTTTTTATGAAGTGAACTTCGAGCATGAAGTTCAAAAAAGAAACCTAATGGGGGTTCAACTGCCAATCCTGTCTTGAGATACATAACATTGGATCCAGTGCACTCGCATTCTATACAAGTCAAATCCAACCCAACAGAACCATTAGTAGGTTTTTTTGGGATAACAGCACGTGGATCCAGTTTCTTAAAACATATAAAATCGTTTTTTATCGACATTTTCGCTCTTAATGTTTATTTTGAACTTACAAATATAATTTCAATTTTTATTAAGTCTCTTATTAGGTATACTAATAAGAGTTCCAATAATGTTTACATTAAATTATCACTTCCATAGATGTTTTAATCTTGCTTTTTCATCTTCATCAAAACACCAATCCCAAACGCGATCAGGATGCCATGCAATAGGCGTTAACTCATCGCACAAGTCTTTGTAGAACATGCTTTTGTGTATTCGCTTCCAAGCCTCATGTAGTAACCCATCATAAATGCTTTTGTTAAATATGTGTTTATGTAATCGCTTATATGGATCAGTATGTATCTTAACCTTTAAATAATCAATATCTTCAATGGAATCATCATCATCGATAACTATTGTATCACTAAAATCAAATTGATCCAAATATACATCAAATAAAGTATCAGTAATTTCTTTTAAGTCTTGAAAAATCTCATCAGTGGAGAAACCATCTATCCCAAAGTCCATTTCACGGTCGAAAAAATGTTCACCTCCCTGCAGAAATTTAATACAAAATTCAATGTGTTTAATAAACCCACGATAGCGTGAAAGACACCAAACCAACTCTGGTTTAATTCTTTCGATAAAATCATGACTCCTCAAACGATCTGTATTAAAATTAAGTACTTCAACGCAATTGAACCCATCAAGCCCAATTATCTTGTTCTCGTAATCGTTGTATACCAATTTCATTTGTTTCATAATTTTAAATTTCAATTTTTTAAAATCTCCTAATAAGAATCATATTAGGATTTTTCAGTAGTCTTATTTTTACTGTTCAGGTTGTGTTATAGGAGTGTTGATCACTTGCTCAGGTTGTGTTATAGGAGTGTTGATCACTTGCTCAGGTTCACTTAATTTTAAATGGTTAGCAACATGAATAAGTGCTGAGAGTATTGCTGTTAGTCTTCCACCTTTTAGTACAAGTAACCCAGATAGCTCTGAGATCTCTTCCAATATCAACTGATCATTCTTCCAATCATTTACAAGAGCATTCTGATCATCTATATTTACAAATTTATTTACTATTTTAGATATCAATTGAAAAGATGAATCCACCAAACCATCAGCAATCTTTTTACCAGAAACGACTTGGTATCTCTTGTAATACTTTTCCACATCTTTTTCTGATAGTTTGTATGTATCTTTGAGATCCATCTCAGTACCTATATATTCTTTCGTTGATCCTAAACACGCTAAAATTGATAGGGATTCCCTCTTAATTTCTAAATCATCGTCAGTGGTTTTTGGTGATGACTTATCCACTGCTATCTCACCATTCAATATCTCTTCAGGGTTAGACATAATTTATTCACTGATTGTGGGTATCTCTAAATAATTTTGGAAAGGATGACGCAAGCAAAAACATAACCTAGCATACTTTTCCTTTTTTAGTAATATCTCTAAATTTTTACGATCTTCAGAATCTAAGTTTCCTCCATAATCTTCAAACAAAGTTTTCATCACAATTTGAGATGGATTATAGAATGATACTACACAAGCAACATTTTCTCTGAATGACTTTGCAATCGAAGTAAGTTGTTGGGTAAGCACCCACACTGATATATTGTGATGACGTCCAGAAAAAGCAAGATCGATGAATTTATTCGACCTTTTCTTCAGATCCTTCGATACAGCACAATCATCTAATATTATAAGCGTATTCTCACCTGAGAAGAATGATGAGCAAAGCGTTAATAATTCATCAATTTCATCTTGATCGCTTGCATCGGGTGAGAATACAAATAATCTTTTATCACTCTTTGCGAAATTTTTATAAGTCTTGTTCTTGGCATAAGTGGGACATATCAAAACAATATAATCAAATGCTTTTTTGAAACATCCTCGAAGTTGATCCACTAGATACTGAGTCTTTCCACAATTTGTGGGACCTGTAATTATACCGTAGTTAAATGGTATTTTATCTCTCAATTCATTCATATTTAATGTACTACTATACCCTCTAAATCACCTGAATTTAAAGCCATTAAGGCATCAGAAACTACAAATAAGTAGCAATTAAGAAGACCACTTCCAACCTTTTGTCGATTAATTTCAAGCTTAATACCATTACGATTGTCTGTTAGTTTGTACCCATTACCATGTATTTTATTATAAGAGTCAGGTCTCAGATCAATCCATAAAGCGAATTTGTCTGCATAAAAATCCACCTCATCCATTGAATCACTCAACCCAAAACGATTAATCGCAGATTTCCATAAATCTCTGGGAGTCATCCCCTGAGAATACAGCTTGTTTGGCACACCATTAATATTTACATATATTGATGTTATACTTGGATTCACAAAAGCTTCTGAATTTCTAGCTCCTGGTGTATATTCATCCCTGAAAAGGCATAAGATGCCAGTCATAGATTTCCTCGGGATATTTATATATTCCTTAATCTGACCATCAATATCTTTGGAGATTTGGAATTGATTTTTAAGTATTATATCTTCATATATAAAACCTTTATCAGGCCTTCCACCATTTATAGAAACTTTACTATTGTAAGAAGATTCTGCTGCACTCGCTAAAGTATCGCTTGTTATACAAGAATATTCAAGCTGAATGTTTGTAAGTTTGTAACTTGGTGGTACTTCACTGTTTGAATAAACAACAATATTAGAAACTGGAGCTAGAGTTATCTCAAATCTAATAGTGTGTGGTAAAGCTTTTGGGTAAAAAACTCCATGATCTCTAAGCAATGGATGATCTAGAGGTATTGCATACTTTGTATCATGTACTGCTGCTAGAATTCCATCCTTTCCACTTGTACCTCTTTTTGACGCTTCACTTGTTCTAAGTTTACATATTTTTTCAGATGATACTCCTTGCTCCATCATATCTTTACGAACCTTTTTTGGTAAATATAAATCGTGATAAGTTTGGAATAAATCAAATCTATTAGTATCTTGAAGAATTTTAGCTCCGAAAAGGATTTTAAATCTGGAAACTAAATTTCTTCCTACGTTATTAACTAGAGTATTATCTTTGTGTCCTGAGACATTTAGATTAAAAAGAACTTTGATGCTACCAGGCACCAAAACCATGTTATTTTGTAGTTTTGGGATTTCTACATATAATGTTTCTTCAGGAAAGGCATATGACCTATCCCATGTGATTCTATTCAAAGATTTTTCAGCTTTCAAACCCATAGGCTCTCGTGATAAATGTTGTGGATCTAGAAATTCTGATACACCTGCCATTTTAAACGTATTTAATCTTACTTTTAAATGAATATAGACACTAATCTAAATCAATTATACTACTCAACTCGTGGTTATTGGAAAGGATATGCGGCTATACCTAAATTAGCAAGTGCAGCTGGAATAAGTGAGGATATTGCTAGAAAATGGTTAGAGAAGCAAGCATTGTGGCAAATATATCTTCCACCTCCCAAATATACACCCAGACCACATTGGGTCGTTGATAAGCCAAATAAGATTCATCAAGCGGACTTATTGTTTCTTCCTCACGATACAGTGAGAAGAAAAACATATCGTTATGCTCTAGTTGTGGTTGATATTGCTTCCAGATATAAGGATGCTGAAGCATTAACTTCTAAGGATAGTAATGAAGTGGCTAAAGCCTTTGTTAAGATTTATTCTCGTAAATTACGATGGCCTCATACATTAATGTTAGATCCTGGCACAGAATTCAAGGGTAATGTAACGCAATTGATGAATAAGCATCAGGTAAATATACAACGAAGTGAAGTCGGAAACCATCGAGCTCAGGCTTTTGTCGAGAGAGCCAATCAAATTATCGTTGAGAAATTATTTAGTCATCAATACGCGCAGGAGATGATTAGTGATACTAGATCTAGAATTTGGGTGAACAGGTTACCTGCTGTTATTAAAACTTTAAATAAAGAACCCACCCGTATCACAGGAAAAGAACCTAAAAAGGCTATTGAGATGAAAGAGATTGATATTAAAACCAAAGAACATCATTACGATCGTACTGTGGGGCTTGATGAAGTTAGGTTACCTCCAGCTGTTAAAGTTAGATACTTATATTCACCCGGTGAGTATGAGGGTGGAGATAAGCGAAGAGCTACAGATCCAATATGGAGCCTCGATGTTTATGATTTATCTAGAAGTGTGGTTTCAAAAAATCAGCCAGTGTTATATTATTTAAATGGAGGACCTAAGAGAGGATTTGTACGTGAAGAACTTCAAGTTGTACCTGAAGATACGGAATTACCTCCAGATAATGTTCTGAAGTGACCATATGCATAAGTGTGTATACCATCTTCCATTATCACCCTTTTGTCATCTTCGTGTGATAATGAAACTTTATTAACCGTTTCTGTGTAAATATTATGCAAATGACTTCTAATAACGTTCATCTTTCTCCTCTGAATTTGATGATTGAAAAGGCAATTCTTATAATCATCGAATTCTATATTCTTCTTCACAACCACTTTCTTAACACCTTTACATTTCTTCTCTTCCTCACCTTCATCCATTTTGTATGCATACATTTTAGCTCGAAGACCTACAAATTCCTTAATTTCTTTACCAGCTGATTCATCTTTAAACATACCTCCAACTTTCTTATTCACACCAACCTCAATACCTGATGGATGACCTTTCAGGTAATTACTTGTGTCAAACATTTCCTTTACATCTGGGCTGATATCCTTGTAAAAGTCATCTGTTTCTATCTCGTATGCTAGTGAATCAGTATCTGTGAATAACAGCTTAGCCTTTTCACCATATTTAGGTTTAATGTAATTATAGTGAAAATCATACATTAACGTTTTACTCAAGTCTAGAATGGATAAGCCTAAATAAATTGGTTTATTAAAAATAAGTTTTATTTTATTCATGTGAATAGCAGCTAGATTCTCAGAAAATATTGTGCGATGATTGAAATTGGTTTTTGTGATCAACTTACGTGCTTGTGTCTCATTAGTAACTAAATGAATATCAACTCTTTTCCTAATGTTCTCCATAGTCTTTCCGAATACTGAGTTATTCATCAACTTGAAGAAATCTTTCTCGAAGTCGTTGGCCGCTTTCATCCGTAGGCTGGTGTTCAAATCGATGTAAGTTTTCAGCCATGCAGACTCTGAATGTAATTCCCCTATGTACTTTGATTAGTTTCAATCCTAGAGTTAGATATTGTTTTAGTGATTCGTGGTGAACTATATACTTTATCTTATTGTTTAGATTTGGGATTAGCTTATCGATCTTATTAACCATAACTCTCTCTGGTGCTAGTGGAAAATCATTATGTAAATCATGAAGATGTTGTGGGTATTCCAAATCAACCTCCAATATGCATGGGTAATCTCTCCAGTTTAATTTCTCTTCGTCAGACATCCATCTAAATCCATCAGTTGGAAGAGGGTTAGTCATTGCCCAACCATATAAACCGTTTGCATCAAGATACTTAATATACTTTGTTGGTAACTTTGAATTATATTCTTTCATGTATGGATTGTTAGCTTTTCCATACCTAGTAGAAATCATTGATATTCCACCTCTAATACCTTTTTCAACCATTAGTAACATATCAGGGTCTTTCAAAAGTTCCAAATCCACATTACTAATTTTCAAAGCAGCATCCCATGCTAATCCTGGTGCTGTATAATACCATGCTGGATCCAATTTATAATTCTGCCTACAAACATGTCTGAAATTTTCAAATACATCAGCCAATAGTAGCACATCCGTTTGAAGGTATAGGTTATGATAATCACGAAATTTTTTCATCTCAAAGGTTTTCCATACATTTTGCGCATGTTTATAATCTTCTTCCGATATACCAACTTCATAAAGCTTTGAGTAGAATTCATATCTTGGTGGAAGATGAGTTGCTTCAAGTTTATCATAACCATCAAACCAATCATATGGAAATACTCCCTTTCTAGTTACTAGTTGAAACTTTTCACCTTTGTGAAATCTTTCTAGATTTGTTAATGAAGATTTTGGTAAATTTCTTACCAAACTTTCCAAGCTCGAAGCCATAAAGCTATTGATGAACCTAATATCTCTCATAATATTCACTAATTTCCCTTCATCATTCTTAAACGAGCCCACAACAATTTTCTTAGCGAATGAAATATACTTCTCCTCATTATTTGGTATACAATCTATCTTACCTTTTGATATTCCAAGGTTCTTTATGAATAAATGTGAATCATAACCAGATAAGTTGTGGAATATAACTGGGAAAAACTTAGGAATTTTGTATTCAAGGTTACACTTCTTATGAGCTGCGCCTCTATACTTTCCAGTAAGATGACAATGATCTAAAACTTTGTCCTTACCCAATTCACTTTCACAAATATGGCAGTGAGTAGATTTTTTATAGTCGATTTTATCCCTTACTCTCATGTTAACCTTCTTTTTGAATTTGAATTTATCATAAATCTTCTTAATGTCTGATTCTAAATATTCTACAAACATCTTCGGGATATCTTCATCCTCATCTATTGGTTTAGCTGTACATTTTATAAGCTTAGGTGGAAATAATTTATCATCAAAGCATTTGATTAGATAACAAAAACCTGATGGTTTATGCTTCTGATATTTAGTAGTGAAGCTATTATCATCATCTGGTAAGCATGTATCTAGGTTCTCTGTAAAACATTCAAAATCAGCATAAATTACGAAAGGAACTTCCATCTTCCTGTTATAATTTTTAAAACTAATGCTAATAGGGTTTCCATCCTCATCCATAGGCATTTCTATCTTACATGCTTCATGATTTAGACAATATTCGATATGTTTTTGTAGTGAAGGTTTTGACTGAAATGAGTTCAAACATCTATGACAGAAATGCATTGTAGATTTATGTTTACTAACTTCTGAAGCTAACAATCTACTCAAATTCTTAATCCAGCAATAATGATTTGTTTCATCGTTTGATATTAGTAGTAAGTTTATCACTGGATGTTCTATTTTCTTACTGATTCTAAGAACTGTTACATCACCATCATATCCATAAACATTAATTGAATAATTATTTTGTTTCTCAAACTTATAAATATCTTTTAGTGAAATGGGAAACTCTATTCCTGTCCAGTCAAATTTCTTAGAGTTTTCTCTCATCTCATTATTAACTCTTTCAGCATTCTTTTCTTTGGTAAAAACAGCTGATGTTATTGCCCACTTGAAACACTCATGATCTTTCTCATTCTTAACATTTATGATTGCTTTCTTAGCTGCTAATTTTTGTGGAAGAGGAATATAAGAACTTCCAGAAATAGGTTGAAATGGATTAATATGAATATCAAAATGTTCTATTCGATTAAATTGCCAACCAGATCCACTATTTTCAAATCTCTGAATCAATTCAAGTTGATGATTTCTAATTTTATCTAATAATTCAGATAAATCAGTTGATTCAGTTATTATTTCTACACTGCTATTAAAGTGACCATTACTTTCATCGGTATTACCTGTAGCAAAATTCTCCTTTACAAATTTACAATTCAAAATAAGCTTAACTTTGAGAGGTTTATTTTTCTTATCAATGAATTCTAAAACTTTTGGTTTTATCACATCCATGAACTGATTAGGCCCATATCCTTTTCGTCCATCTATACGATAGGTTTTTAGATAGCCTTTCAATGCTGTTTCTCGTTCTTTTGGTTTGAAAAGATTATTCAAGCGATCAAACGTTTTTGTTACTCTTTCCTTCAATGCTTCTAATCTTTCATTTGCTCTATTTCTGGCTGGTTCTGGAACTTGACCCACAATCCAATTATAAAATCTATTCAGATCTTTCTTTGTTTTTTCCATAGCCTTCGAAGCCAATTTTCTAAATGAATTTAAAGCTTTGTTAGGCTTAGTATGGGGGGTGGGTTTGAGAATAGGAACATTGATCTCAGGTATTGGTTGATCAAGAATATTCTCATTATTTGGTCTAAGTCTATTACCGAGCCTTTCGATAAGTTGATCTCTACGCATTCGATAATTCCTTTGGACACCAATCTTCCTAGTGATAATTCTAAGTGCACTCACTGGTAAAAGATCCAGTGAAGTATCACCAACAGCGACAAGAAGTTCCGATCTTCTCATTCGATTATAATTTGGTATCCTTGACTTTTTAGCGACAGCTCTTAGCTCTCTCACTGGTAATTTGTCCATGTTCTTATCAGAGGACCTGATATGAAATATGTGTAACTTGCTTTTAAAGTGTTATTCTATTAATTCAGTTTTATAAATTAAAAACCATTTAATATTCATTACGTCATCACTCGGTAAGTTAATGACGTCATGTATGTTAATTAGTTTACCACGTGATTATTATGAAAGTGATCCATAACATTCCATACATTCCTCAAGTAAAAAATAAAAACTTTTTTTAGAAGTTATAATAAAAAAATTGATAATTTTTTTTTAGAAGTGAGCCAGAACCCGCTTATTATACCTACTCCTTAAGGTTTGCATATCGCGTCGACTATAATCATTGAAGTTGTCGTGAAAGTCATAGGCAACATATCCCATAAGCTCAATTGTTTCATTCATGATCCGTTTGTGAAAAGAAAAGTCTTATTAATCATCCCAAAAAATATCATAAGGTGAATTGGGCATAACATATTGAAGTTGTGATATGCAATGATTTAAGTAATTATGAACATTGACAATGATATTTTTATCACAATCTCGTACAGTTCTTGGTAACTTTTCAAAAAGGAGATAAGTTCTACAGGAATCCATTTCTTCCGTTATCTGCCGAAAAATGTTTTTTTAATAAGGATCAATCAATAAACGAAAAGCTATCCTTCTACATTCAAACAGATAATCACGAGTGCGTAACATGTTATAAACATCAAACAAATCAAATTCAGCAATAGGTCCATCCATTAATTCTTGATATCTATTTGTAACGAAACTTGAACAATCGTCAATTAATCTAACCATCTGTGAAAGGTAAAGAAAAAACTATAAGATGTTGTGTTCTCTATTCCTAAAAAAAGAGGGTTTTTTCAATGTTTTGAGTAAATCATGAATAACAAGTTCTTTATGAATGTGTAAAGTGGCATAGTTCAATTCACGCATCTCTTAAAATACTATAAGTGATCTGTCGATTCGTAGTTCTGATTGAGTATGCCGTGTTTCTGGATATATCTAGAAAAAATAAAAGAAAAATTATAAACGTTTTTTGTTTAAATTGACAATGTTATATTCATTATCTCCAACTTTCATTTTTATCACAACATTTTCAGGTATTTGAATCTCTATAAGGGTATTCATCACCTAAGAAAAAAAAGAATTTTTTTTAAAAAAAGGAACACATCGAGGAGGGGGGTGGGGGTACCCCCCACCAAAAAAAAAACTAAAAAAAAGTTTTTTTTTAATCATAATGTTGCACATACAAATGTAAACGAATTTTTCCTTTTGTTTTCTTTTATATTATATTTCTGTGTTTGGTGGAACTTGAATACAAGTTATGATATGCTCCATTGTCTGAAAAAAAAAGAAAAGTTATTTTTTTTTGAGTGGCCTCCAACCTCCCCTTACAGCCACCCCTAAGCTCGCGTCCAAAAAAATTTAACAACGGAGCATACATAACAGTTCGCAAATTTCCTTTATAAAGGCCGCACTATGTACTACATCATCATGGGTTGCACTTTCTAATAGCTCTCTCACTGTATAATAATTGTAAATCAAAGGCTCCTTCGAGCTACCTCATGGTATGTGGTAATTATTCCATGAAGTGCTGTCCTTTCCCCAGACCATAAAGCGTTCATTCCGAATAGTTCGTTTTGTGCACTCTTGCTACGACTGATCGATTACTCGTCGTCCAAATTGGAGACATCGTCACTTTGCAGACTTTAAAACCCATTTCTTTCTCCTCGAGCATTCTTGAACACATTTCCTGTTCGTGTATTTTGATCAAAGATGGAGCAAAAGGAACGAAAACCCGCCTTGACAATCTTCACGTCGGGCTCGACACAAGAGACGCCATTTTGTAAACATGTTCTGCCGCTTTGTCTCACCCCCTCCCCCCACATATGTGAACATAAAACAATAGCACGACTGTGTGAACAAAACCAAACCTAGTAGGGGAGACAGGGGAGAACCTGTTTAATTTACATTTAATGCAGATTTAATGAATAAATTAATTGTCTAACGGGAATGGAGTGACAAATCCATCCATCACTATACCTCATGGTATGACATACATACCATGAGGTAAAAATCGAAACGGGTTCCAAAGAGTTCTCTGTTGCGCTTGTAATTTGTATTTAAGGGTAGATTTCTTTGCTTTTAGTTTGATCACTGCCTGTAGAAAAAAAGAAAAAAATAACAAATAGGCGAATCAAAAAGAACCCGTCTTTCGCAATAATCAAACGGTTTGTAATTATACCAAAAATTGCATGCTATTCAAATGGCTTTTTGCAATAACATCATAACAATAGATTCAATTTCGGAAGTTCGCAAATGTCTTTCTTGTTTATCCTTGATGTAACGAATCAGTTCATTATAAGTCTAAAAGAAAAAAAAAGTTAAGAGAAACGAGATTGAACATCTTTTATCATCAAATATAAATAATAAAGGCCTATGGTCAAAAAAGCCATAGCAAATATGGTGTCATGGTGTCGTAATCAATTCTTACTCTTACCAATCTGATTCTGCGTTGGAACTCTGGATTGGCCAAGAGGGCGTCGGTGACTTGTTCCGATGCCATGATATACGTGCTCGGGAGCTGCTTTCTGCAATGGGGGCAGTCGAACCTCCTATTATCTAGCCAATGTTTAAGGCAGCCATCACACAAAGGTTTTTTTACAGCACGGTGTGGGGGGTGATGAGGTGCCTTCGAAACAAACCAGGCAAGGTCCATCAATGGGAGGATCTCGCGGTATGTTCTGAGTGTGGTTTGGCGGGGCTGCCGCCCCAGGTTGTTCGGGACTGTTGGCTGCTGTTGCTCCAGGCTGTTCGGTACTGTTGTCTGCTGTTTCGGGTTGTTCTAGGCTGTTGTCTGTGGATGGTGGTAGGGTTTCGTCGGTCGTCAGTTCATTATCTGCATGCTCTGCACTGGAGGATTGATTTTCATCATTGGTAGCGGAAGCCTGATTCACATCATGATCATCACTGTTTGTTGGTTCATCACTGGTTGTTGGTTCATCATCATCAACAACATTCAACAAGGGATCCTCATTGAATATTGAGGATGATGATGCTTCAGGATCGGTTTCGAAGTTGAGTCTCCTTTTGGCATGATAGGCTCGGGTCTGCATCTTGCGTTTTGGCATGATGTATACACGAAAGAAAATACACACACGGTTGTTCACACAGGTGGAGTAATCAGCAAAAAGTGATGAAAACAGGCATGGTGTTGTCACTTATATACATGTTGGAAAAAAACCGGTTTGAGTGGTTTTTGAAAAAAAAAAATGAGGGGGGTGGGGGGTACCCCCCTTAAAAACGAGATTTTTTGGTGAGAAAAACTTGATTGACAGGAATGAAAACTTGATGAACCAGAAAGACTGGTAAAACAGGTAAAGAACGGGTATGTCACAGAGAGTATAAAAGAGGAGTAAGTTGTGGTATTTTCATCACAAATAGTGAAGCGAAGAACATGGATCAAGCAGAGGCTTTGGAGAATATAGAAGCTCAGTTCTGGCTTGTCTATTGCAATTGTCTTTGGAACAGAGTCACGTCTTTGGCGAATGAGGCCTGTTATGGATGTTCTCATAGAACTCCATACGAAAAGGATCATCAACTATGTGCATTGAGTGATGAAGACAAGATTTCAAGCTTCATGGAAAAAGCGTTGACATGTATCAAACCAGCTGACATCATCCGCCCATGGGTGCAATCTTGCACGTTGATGGGTTGCACTGCCGAACAAATGACTTGTTTCGATTCGAAATGGGTCATCCGTCAATTTTCTTGGCCTGATAAACAAAACATTTTATTGGGTTTAATGATTGGCGGAGAGATGATCACACCTGCAGTAAATGATGATGAATTATTGCAAGCCATGAATAACATGGAACAAGAGAGTGATGATGAAACGAATCAAGAGAGTGATGAGGAGTTATTACAGGCAGCATCCATCCTTGAAGCACAACAACAACAACAACAACAGGAAGATGGGGAAGTTAATATGTTTGACCACATTTTACAATCTGTTGCTTTTGATGTGTCCATGTTCGATTTTTGAACTTATATGTTCTTACTATTCAATGTTGCAGTGAGCAAATGGGGGGACGCCATAGGGGAAGACAACAACAACAACCCAGTTATGATCTGAAAGAACAGAATGGACGTCACATTCCCAGATTCAAAACCTCGGGTATTGACTATCATTTGACCATTGATATTCCCCAAGCCAAGACTATTCAAGAAGGAGCATCCAATTTGAACAATGTATTGGAAAGAGTGGTTGAAGATGTCACCCGTGGAATGAATGAACGAGATCAGATTCGGTTTGTCATGCAAACTCGCGAACTAACTTCACCCATTAGTCTACCATTCATCCCTGTAGAAGACCTTACATCTCAAAGAGTTATGTTTGAAGTGGAACGAGTATTACAATCCCATGAGGATTTGTATGTGAATCAAAGATTTGATGTGAATTTGGTCCATGTGTCTCTTCCCGCTGGAAGCGGAAGAAAGAAAGTGGTCAACATGACCAACCGTTTGAGAGATAGACGTTGCTTTATTCGTATCAGGAATAAGGACGAATTGTGCATGGCTAGAGCCATAGTGGTGGGAATGGCCAAACTGGAGAACGATCCCAAGTATAATCACATAAAAGATGGTTACCACATACAAAGAACAAGAACCTTGGAATTACATCGTAAAGCCGGAGTCCCCTTATAACCATGTGGCATTGAAGAGGCGAAAAAGTTTCAAACCGTCTTACCCAACTATCAACTGGTGATTGTCAGTGCGGAACATTTTAACTGTATTATTTACAAAGGTCCCACCCAGGAGAAAGTGATTTATTTATATTTACATCATGGTCATTATGATGTCATCACCTCCATGCCTGGCTTCATGGGGCGCACTTATTATTGTTTGGAATGTGAAAAGGGTTATAACACAGAAGACGGAAGGCGTCATCGATGTACCAAGAAGTGGTTGTCTTGTTTTCAAGAAGGATGTTGTGGTGATATATCCTCATGGATCTATTGCGCCTATTGTCGAAGATCGTTTCAGGGACCTGGATGTTTTGAGAATCATCGTCGAATGGGTCCTCAGGGTGGAATCTCTGTTTGTAAACAGTATCTCAAGTGTAAAGATTGTGGTAAAGTGCAGGATCGAACTCAACGTAATGTCAATGAACACAAATGTGGAGAAGTGATGTGTCGTGTGTGTAACAAGTTTGTCGACAAAAATCATTAGTGTTTCAGGCAAGTACCCAAACAAAGCAAGAAAAGATAGAGAGAGGAGGAGGAACAAGAGGATACTTATTTATTTTTTGATTTTGAATGTACCCAAAACACGGGAGTCCATGTGCCTAATCTTGTGGTGGTGCAAGATCAACATGGGAAGGAGTGGATATTTAAAACATGCAAAGCGTTTTGTGAATGGTTGTTTGACAAGGTGCCAGGATCGACCTGCATTGCCCATAACTTTAAGGGTTATGATTCCTATTTTATTTTGGAATATTTGTACAAGAACAATGTGAAGCCAACCCTGATCATGAATGGCGCCAAGATCATGGAGATGGGAGTTTCAGAGGTTGATGTGCGTTTCATTGACAGTTTAAATTTTTTTCCTATGGCACTGTCAAAGTTAGGCATAAAAGAACTGAAGAAAGGATATTTCCTCCATTTCTTCAACACGGAAGAAAACCAACATTATGTGGATCCCATACCAGATGTTCAATACTATGATCCTGATGGAATGAAACCAGAAGCTCGTGATGCTTTCCTGACTTGGTACAAAGAACAACAGACCAAGCATGTGGTGTTTGATATGCAGAAGGAACTTGTGACCTATTGTCGATCTGATGTGGACATTTTGCGTCGATGTTGCTGCCATTTCATAGAAACGGTGAAAGGATTATGTCATATTCACCCGTTTAAAGAAAGTATGACCATTGCATCCTTATGCAATTTTTAAATATTTAGTACCATGTTTCTGAAGGAGAAAACCATTGCCATTATCCCTCATCTAGGATACAGAAAAAAAGCCAATCAATCGCATTGCGCCTATCAGTAGCTTGCTTATGTGGCACATCAGGACAATGTATTTATTCAGCATGATAGAAACGAAGGAGAGAAGCGTGTTGGACCCTATTTGTTGGATGGATATTGTGAGGCTACCAATACAGCCTATGAGTTTCATGGTTGCTTTTTTCATGGCTGTATCAAATGTTTTCCCGGTTCCACCATGAATACCATCAGTCAATGTCCGATGCATGAATTGTATCAACATACCTTGGAAAGAACCGACTATTTAAAGAAAGAAGGAATTGACGTGGTGGAAATGTTGGAATGTCAATGGCGAGAGATCCTAAAGAACCAAGAAGTGAAAGCGTTTGTTGATGCACTGCATTTTGTTGCTCCCCTGAATCCACGTGATGCCTTTTATGGGGGTCGTACCAATCCCACGAAATTGCTGGTGAAAGGAAAGAAGATCAAATATGTGGACTTGACAAGTTTATATCCAGATATTAACAAGAATGGTGTGTATCCTGTGGGACATCCCAGAATATACACGGACAATTTAAATCCTGCTCATGTTGGACAGTATTTTGGGATCATCAAATGTGATGTGCTTGCACCCCGTGGTTTATATCATCCCGTATTACCATTCAAATGCAACAACAAACTCATGTTTGCATTGTGTCGAAGCTGTGCAGAATCATTACAACAATCCCCCTGTGAGCACACGGATGAAGAACGAACCTTGACTGGAACATGGGTGAGTTTGGAGCTGGATTTGGCACGCGAGATGGGATACCGGGTTGTGCGATTACATGAAGTGTGGCATTTTGATCAAAAAAGTCAAACTTTATTTAAAGACCATATCGATATGTTTTTGAAGAAGAAACAGGAAGCATCGGGTTGGCCTTCTTGGTGTGAGAGCGACCAAGATAAAGCAAGGTATATTCAAGAATACCAACAACATGAAGGGATTCTTTTGGATAAGGAGAATATCCAGTATAATGCAGGAGCCATAAGTGTGTGGAAACAAATACTAAACAACATATGGGGGAAATTGGGACAGCGTCCAAACAGACCCAAATTGGAAGTGGTGGATGATACCAAACGTTATTTTGAACTGTTCACCAGTGCCAGTGTCAACATAAAAGATGTTCATCTTGTCTCTGATGACATGGTGGAAGTGTGTTATACCCAAGAGAATGACTTTGTGGAAGCTTCCGACAGAACCAATGTTGTTTTGGCTGCCTTCACCACAGCTCAAGCCAGAATTAAATTGTACCGGGTCATGGAAAAACTGGGTGAAAGGGTGTGTTATTATAATACAGACAGTCTTGTTTATGTATCGGAAGAAGGACAATGGGAACCCTTGTTGGGTGATTATTTGGGTGAACTCACGAACGAGTTGGACGATGATGATCATATCACATTTGTTTCGGCAGGCCCCAAGAATCATGCCTACAAGACCCACAAGGGAAAGATTGTATGCAAAGTACGTGGATTCACGTTGAATGTTCGTACCACAGAGAAAGTGAACTTTCATACCATGATGGACATGGTACGAACCAATGACTGTGAACCTGTCACTGTTCATAACCCTCAATAAGATTGTACGTGATACAAAGAACAAACAATTTGTGACGCAATCCCATGACAAGAAATATAAATTGGTGTATGACAAGCGTGTCATCAAACAAGATTACGATACACTACCTTACGGATATTGAAGCAACCGCAGTGACATTTTTTATTCTTTGAAGCTTTTTTGGTGAAAAAGAAGGTACTTTTTGTTATATTCTTAACGTTGTTTCCAGCCAACTGAATGGTAGCCTAGTTAATTCGAAAATGTTCAAAAGGTGCTGTGACGGTGATTCATGACACCATTCTTCCTTTTCGGTTCCGCCATCTTCTGGATCGTCTTCTTGGATGATGATTTACGTGCTGTTTGCTTTGTACGAGCCATAGTTTCCTCTTTCTTGGATACCACTCATTCATGAACTCATAGCAGGTTTCTGTCTTTACCTATATGGATGGAACTTTTTAGTCGAAACGGATTCTTGTTTCCATAAGAATGATTTACGAGCTGTTTGTTTTGTACGAGCCATGAAACGTTTTTCTCTCATTTTTTATTTGAAACGGATTCCTGTATCCATTCTTTATGGGGCACCGCTGTACCAGACCTGTAACGATGAGGTTTTTTAACTCCACCAGTGGATGGAACATTCTTGATTCCTTGAAATGCTGCTTTGTGAAGTCAAACATGCTAGCTAGAGACTCATCTTCTTTTCTTTACAGTGTACAATTCCACCACTGTCAGCTTTAATCTTTAAAACCACTGTTACGACCAGCTTTTTTTTTATCTCCAAGGGATGAAGAGGACAAAACTGCTTCTTGTTCGTGCCATTGCCAAGATGGATCCAGACTTGACCCGTTTAATCAAAACCGACGTGTTGAACATTCCTCGCTGTTGTTACCCCTATACAGTGACAGAATTACAGAACTGTTGGAAAAAAGTGGAAGAAAAACAACCAGTATGTTGGGGCCATGTGGCAGTGTATATGCGGATGCTTGACTTTTTGGTATTACCACCGACCCGAAAACATTTCATATTGGAATGGTTGATGGAACGAGATATGAAACTCCCCAATTTACCATGGTTGGTAATGATCTATTTGTATAATTACATGAGAAAGCCATAAAAACAATTTGGAGGATCAACTTTTTTTAGTTTTAGAATGCCTTGCTTGGGACGTGGTTCTCTACCTTCTCTTACGTTGAGAAACTTGTTTAAACGCATAAAGTGTCATATTGCCTGTTGTAAAGGAATTGTCGTTGAAATTTCTGACGATCAAGAAGAGTATGAAGACTCGGCGGCAGAAATGGAAGACGGAAAGACAATCCATACCCATGCTAGAAAGATTGTACTACAAACCAGGGAAACCTGCTGCCTTTGTTGGCGCCAAGCGATTGGTTGGTGCCGCTCGCGTCAAAGGAACCAAACCTTCCATAGCCAGGAAATGGCTCGAATCTCAGGTTTCGTATACCTTACACAAACCTGTGCGAAAACATTTTAAACGCAGTCGCGTGGTGGTCAACGGTATGGATGAACAATGGCAAGCGGATCTTGTGGATGTACAAGCATTGAAAGAGGAGAATGATGGATTTCGTTATCTCTTGACCGTCATTGATGTTCTCTCCAAATATGCGTGGGTGGTACCTTTGAAAAACAAAATGGGTAAAAGTTTGGTAGGAGCTTTTGATCACATTTTTAAACAAGATGGACGCATCCCTGAGCGTTTGCAAACCGATAAAGGAACAGAATTCACGAACCATCAGTTTTAAAAGTTTTTGGAATCCAAACACGTGGATCATTTTGTTACCTACAGTGAAACCAAAGCCCAAATCGTGGAACGCTTTAATAGAACCATCAAAGGACGCATGTGGCGATATTTCACTCAAGTTAATCCTGATTATCGTTACTTGGATGTGTTGGATGATTTGGTGAAAAGTTACAATGGTTCAAAACATCGTAGTATAGGAACTGCGCCTAACCTTGTCACCCAGGCCAATGCTCAAGATGTATGGCGTTATTTGTATGGGGATAATTTTGTGAAACGAGTTTAAAGTGGGGGATCAGGTACGTATCTCCGAAGAGAGAGGTATCTTTGAAAAGGGTTACACCCCCAATTGGACTGAAGAAGTGTTTACCGTGGCCAGACGTAATCGTACCACAGTACCCACCTATCGATTAAAGGAATAAGACGGAACATGGCTAAAAGGCATGTTCCATGAACCTGAACTGGAACGAGTTCGAATCAAGGAGGATGATTTTTTTAAAGTGGAACAAATTCTCGATACTCGAGGGGCGGGTCGTCGAAAAGAATATTTAGTACGATGGAGAGGGTGGCCAAGCAAATATGATCAATGGATTCCCGCCCATTACATGAAAGATGTGTAAATAAAAAGAGTTCTTTGAACTGTTTTTGATTCATTGATATCAACATGTTGGCACAAGAGGATTTCTACCTGATTCTTCCGAGCAACACCATCAGTGATCGTTTTTTGGATAATAGACCCCATCATTACAAAATCGAGTTACCTCAAGAGATTCTATTGCAAGGAGCATGGGAAGTTGGAGTCACTGAAATTGTGTTTTTTAAAACATGGTATCAACCCAGAAAGGTATTCCTCAATGAAACAAGAGGCTTCAAAAGCCTTCACTGGGTTGCCTTTGTGAACCCTTTGTACGCAAACGGCTCAATTTTTTGAAACTGTATGTCAATCCATTTTAGTTTGCAGTGTCAGTTATGTTCAATAAGAGAAGTGTACAAGGAGTTAATCAAAGGCTCCTATGAACAAACTCGTGAATGCATTCGGTGACACATGAGGAGAATTTTAGATTTCAGAATTCATTCAAATAATTTAATCAAGAAAGACCTGCAGGGCTCTGCCATCTCGTGTTCCATTTACCAATTTAAAAAATAGGCAGCCAAGGCCTGCATGCAGCTTCACATTCTATATAGACAAGGGTATCTTTGAAAAAAAAAAAGAAAATCGATTCTGTTTAAAAAAAAGAACAAAAAAAAGTCAAGAATACCCTCACTGGGGATTGTACTCGGGCCATCTGCTCCACAGTCCGGAATGCTATCCATTAGACCATCCAGAATTACCTGGTTACTCTGGGTATATTTCATTTTTTATATGTTATAGATTTTCGGTCGTACACTCTACTGAGTGAAGCTGTAAAAATTATATCTCATTTTTCAACGTTCATGAAAGGTAGTCTGTCATTCCTGAGGCTTTATCTGGTAACCAATATTTAAAATGGAGATGCCGTTGTAGAATTGACAAATTTGTGGTAAATATTGACGAACGTGTTTTCTTTTATGGGGAAGGTGAGACCTGAAACGTGACACGACAGCACAAACCCAGCCGTGAATACTTGGCATCTTCCCTTCCTCTGACCCGTTTTGGAGGTTCAACATTTTATTTGAAAGCGTGAAGCTCACCAGAAATAGATAAGTTCCTTAAAGTGCATATGAAACGGAATTTAAACCCCTCTTTTTTTTCTTAAATCGAAAACCTCATCATATAATAAACAATTTGAGAGCAAAATAAGTTCTGTGGGACGGCGCGACATATTTTTTTTTTTTCGATAGAAGTTACACGTATTTAGGCCAAAACGTGCGACAAGGGCCTGGGCTCCAGTTGATTCCCGGTGACGTCATTAGTTGTGTTGCTCTCTTGTGCATTTGCTGTCATAAACACGAGTTGCCGTGTAAACTTCAAATACTGTGGATCAACATGGCTGAAAGCGATGAGAATTTTTCATCATCCTCTTCTGAAGATGAAACAGAATACTCAGAAGGTAGTGATTCAGATGTAGGAACCATAACAGACTCTATTGCACCGTACCAGAACGAACCTTTGGCGACGATCGAGGATTCTCTTGATGGCCTCGATGAGAATGATGAAGCCGACGAAGATGGACTAATTCCAGCAACTTTGGAACAGCGATTCGAGAAAACGATCCCAGTCGGCAACTGGTATGTCTGAAAGTTTTGTTTTTATTGTAAATCGAACAGCTAGATTTAAGTCATCCTCCGTTTTCTTTTTTTTTTGCCTCGACTGAGCTCGACAAAGGACTGTTCGACGAACTGCATGTATGAAGCATGCACGGCCCATGTCTGTGTGTGAAGCACTCGGCGTAAATGGTTGTTATT
The DNA here is from genome assembly GCA_949710005.1 of Ricordea florida. Classification (NCBI taxonomy): domain Eukaryota; kingdom Metazoa; phylum Cnidaria; class Anthozoa; order Corallimorpharia; family Ricordeidae; genus Ricordea; species Ricordea florida. The sequence continues at coordinate 20,569,850 of OX453274.1, read as the reverse complement.
CATCTTATGGATTCCGTGTCTGAAATGACTACTTTAGGTGTTCCTGTAACCATTGCAATGACGCTGCATTGGAGTCCGCACGGGAGTTTAGATGCTGCAAGGAAGTCGATTGCGCCATTGGAAAGCTTGTGTTTGATGGCACTATTGAACAGTTCACGTGTATTACCCAGCACCCGGACTTCATTGCACTTACGAACAGAGCAGTTCTTACACAAGTGGCACCTCTTCTTAAAGGGAAAGATGGAAGAACGTACCGACGTAGGGGCAACACTTCAGAAAACGAGTAAGGATATAAATGTTGTGTTTTTGACGTGGATCGAGTTGTAGGATTTGGCTCTTTCATTTTACCTACTAGCATGCGTCAATTATTCTTAGATATGAGCCGAGGTCAGTAAGATCAAAGTGACTCTGCTCGCAGGCTTTCTAAATTTATACTCACTTCAAGGAATGTTTTATTTTCGTGTAATCACGACTGTTAAATACATATGGAATAACTCTTTTTTTCTCTTCTGTGCATTTCAGGTTTCTCAGAGCTACCGCTTACCGATGGCTTATTCGCTGGATCTTTGGTTATCTAGGCTGGGACAACTGTAGACCATTACCAGCTTGCATTTATCACAACGTCAGATCCAGATTTACTAGTCACCATACTACAGGGTATACTTCAGCTGAGGACAGGAGCTAAGCAAACCTACCCTGGCAAAGCTATTTTGCTCTGCACTTAGGACAATATGTTAGCAAAACAGTACTTACAAAGATAAATTAATTGAAGAAGTTGGATTATATTATTATTTATTGAATAACATTACATGTTCCAGTTAAATGCATCAGTATTGTTTATAATATGAATGCTGAAAACAATCTCTTTATAAATGGTATATTCAGGGCTGGCACTAAGATCTTATGTTGCCGGTTATATGCAATTAGTACAGTGTAAGCAGGGAATTGAACAGCTAAGAAGTAAATTTATTTTGGTTCTATTTTCCTTCTCTTTCCTGTGAAACTAGTCAGGGGTCATGCTTATTGCAGCCGATGGGAAACATCCTCAGTCCCCGGCCCCAGCGCTTAGTGACAGCCCTCTCATAAATAATTATTATTATGCCTGACTTCATCATGTCTGAAAGTTTTTGGATAAAAAAGGGCTCTATTTCAGCAGGCTTTGAAAGTGCAATATAAAAAATATTTTTATGTACCCAACTCATACAAACGATTTAATTTTCAAGGAATACCCACTTGTTACAGTTCATCTAAATATTATCAAACTCAGCATAGAGCAATGAGCTGCATAATAAAAGACTTGATGCTAATATCAGATCACTGGCTCACAATCAACCTGATTGCTTATATTGCCAAATGTCATAACACAACTGCCATATTTTGGCAAGCTTAAATTTCTTAAATTTCTGCAGATTGTAAACTGTGTTCATTTGTGGTGGGGGGGTGGGGGGATCCTCCAATTTCAAAGTGGCAGGGATGCTATGCTCATTGTCCCTTATAGGGGTTGAAATCAGTGTTTCGGCCCACCTACAGAGTTCTGGTTCCTTCTAGGGTATTTCAGTAACAATGCTTTCTTCAAATTTATCAATTCCATTTTGTCTTCTACAAGTAGAAGGTGTTTGATGTCAGTATGTTAAATACTAACAAAAACAAGTACTATTAAAAGTGGTCCCTCTTAGGGGTCAAAATTTCATTGCTGCCATGCCCATTCAGTCAGAACTCTGGTCCCACTCTTGGCTGAATGCGAAGCAGAAGCATTCACTGGCGTTAAGAAATCTCTAACGATCTAAAAAAGTTACAACTTTTTAGACAGCTGAAGATACACAAAAGTCTTCCGCGGAGTTTATTCACCACAAACATTCAAGATTGAGGATTTGATGCAACCAGTAACGCACATACATTTTGAACTCCTCAAAACAGTAACGCAAGGACATCTATGGCACTAAGGTGAAGAAAGTACAAGCCTAATCATCGTAAACAAATAAAATTTATAGCGCAAGCTGCCGTAAAAAAAAGGTTTTAGAAAGTATGTGGCCAAGAGTTATGGTAAATCATTTCAGTTCTCATTACTGCATGAAAAACAAGATGGAATTTAAGCTCTTTAAGTCGACTAGGACGCTTAGTAGTGCAAACCAAACCACTCACCTTCCTTCGCTCCCGACTTGTTAAATATGGTGTGTTTGGCTCGCTGATAGCTACATCAATGGTCGGTACCGATCCCTTTTCCAGTCGTCTACTAGTAGAGACATCTGAGCTGTTACCAGCAATATCGAGCCTTCGCGAAAAACACTCTGGTGCAAAATGCACCGAACACAACACTGAAGTTTTCGATGGCTTAAAATCAGGCCTGTGTTTTTGGACGAATTTTGTCCATTGCTTCCTTAAAACATCTTGGGATGGAAAGAGGTGCATCGAAATCCCTGGTTTCAAGCTACTATTTGTACAACTAATTCTTCCAGGGCCACCAGCCACGCAAAACTTTCCGGATACTCTCTTTTTCCCACTCTCCGCCATGTTTCCTCACCGCTTGCTACACAACTAATGACGTCACTCACACCTTTCTGGCCGCGCGGGAAATGTCGCAAAATTTAAACTCGGGAGACCAACTTTCAGAGTCGAAAATTATCAGTTTTATTGTCGATCAAGGCAAACGGATTTTGATAATGGTAAACAGAGAACATGAAGTACACAAAATCATAATTTGGAGGAATGATATAATTTCGTTTCATATGCACTTTAAATTGGTGGGTATGTGCCGGTTTCGGTGTTGTCGCAAATAATGATTTTGAAATTCAATGAAGCTGCATACCACCGGACTGTTTTTGCTCCAGTTGATTATAGCGGGGCTCCCGCGCGCGAAGCGCGCGCGGAGCAGAGCCCCATACTCATGGAATATGGTCAACCTCTTTTCGTTTGGTTGTCACGTGACTGACCGAGCGTACGTACGTCCGTACGTCCGTACGTACGCGGCTACAGATTGTACGGGTAGGGTAGGGGAGACTATCAAAAGGAAGGGAGGGGTATCTCAGGCTTGTCTTGGCAAATCCACATCTTTTATAATGGACATTCACAATGTGGTCAATTGACAGCTGTCAAAACGGGATAGCCACTGACCAGCATCACATGACCAAATTGTGGGCTCATGTGTCAACTCATCGAGGTGACGTGATTTATTTGGAAGCTGTTCTGGTTGCCCGCATATTTTTGGCGGGAATTGCGTTGACGACTGAAAAAGAAATTTTCAGTTCATTGTCTTTTTGAGACACAATATTACTACTCTACACTGTTGAAGTTTTACTAAAGGATAAACGAAACAATTTCTATTGCTATGTCAACAAACAATAGCAGAGAAAATATAATTTGCAGAACACAGGGTTCAGGTGAAGAGCAACGGGAAAGAGAGCAAGAATTAACTGAGGAAGAATGAGCGAAGTACTGTAGATCGCCAAAGAAGGCGCGCTCGGGAAAGAGAAAGGAGACGAAATCATAGCGAAGAACGCCGGCAAGCAGAAAGAGTCCGGGCTCGAGAAAATAGACAAAATGTTAACGAAGAACGCCGAGAAGCGGAAAGATTCCGTGCTGTGGAAAACAGACAAAATTGTAGCGAAGAGTGCCGAGAAGCGGAAAGACTTCGTGCTGTGGAAAACAGACAAAATTGTAGCGAAGAAAGCCGAGAAGTGGAAAGACTCCGTGCTATGGACCCGGCAAATTTGCATAAGTTTTGTCTGCATAATATTTGCTCACTGATGCGTGACTCAGCACTCGCACTTTCCACTTTCCCTTAAACTTGACACTTGACTTGGAAAACCGACTTCTAAACAAACCTTCTTCAGAAAAATGATCTTCTGAATGCACTACTTTTGAATGAGAAGCAAACTGATGAAAGATTTCAAATTTTTATGTCCTTTAATCATATAAACATCTCCCCTGTCGACGGCTAAGAAATACTCCCGCGGGAATTTTCTCTTGGCGGCAAATTGCAGAATGTAGCGCTTTCACTGGCAGCTTTTCGCGTTGTCGACGTTGTCATTTAGTGTGTCGATTGATAACTTTGGTTTCAACGCCGTTGTTTTCGTAAAAAATGTTCTTCTAAATTGTAAAATTTCTCAAATGTATGTTAGTCATTCACGTGTTGCGTTGGACCAGGTCTACTTATAGTTCACACTTTTACGGTTATTTATTTCTTTTGTTTAAGTAACTACAGCTGATTGTAGTGAATAAATGAAGGCAGTAATTTTTTAAACTTACAATGTAATTAAGAAAAGAATGATTAATAATTATTTTTTCATTCTCGTGAAAAATGTTTTTCGGGCTGATAGATGTTGGTTACAGCTTGCCCGAAGGGCAATCTGTAAAATTAATTTTCTTTGCACCCTGCTTGGAGTAAACATTTATTTTACCGAGGTGTTCGTTTTAACACAAAAATGACAAGAGTTGTGTCCTGCATTTCCCAGTAGCGTGTACAAATCTTTTAAATACATTTAGAAAATAGAATGGTTAATTTCATCAGGAATAGAATACAGTACATTGATAATTTGTGTTTTTTGTAGAATATACTCCATGACTTTGTAGGTAGAAAGACCGTACTTATGGCAGACGAAAGTTTAGACAAAAATCATAGCAAGTTAACCGACCTCGATACTTAACTATAGTTAAAAACGTTTGTGAATTCCTTCGCAATATTTTAGAATGCTTTTACAGTTTAAAGTGAAATGAAAGTACTAACGGGAGCTCCGCTTTTAGGCTTGGCTAAATCTATATATCATATCGGGTTTTGTAGTTTTTGTACAGTATAGAGGATCCAGCGCTATTAATATAAATGAACACTTTGTGAGAATGCTTCCCCCGATGTTTTCGATTTGATCGCTTTTAGAAGTCAAGTTAAGACGAAGTATCGTATTTTGACGTGCGTAACCAGCTTATCTCGGATTCAAAATAATACATGTCACAGCGAGCCACACTCTTGCTTTCCAAACTTCACGCGTGGATGGACTCATGAACTCGATGGACGTGATCTGCTGACCGTGAACCAATTCTTAAAAATAAGCTCTACATTTCCAACAGAAAAGATGTGAATCCTTTCACCGAGGGAATCGCTAACACCACAGACCTTGACGTTTAAAGAAGAAAACACTCTCCAGCACGTAGACACATCCAGGAATAGCAAACATAGACACTAATAAAGTCATTTAGTGAATAAATCGAGTTAACAGCTCGAAAAGAGAGCAGTTCTGCACAAGAAAAACACTTAGGCGAATGGAGCCAACATGAAACTTTTCACGTTCTCCTCACCGTCGTGCTTACTTCAATCAGGTTGTTATGGCGATGTTCATGCCGAGCCAATCACACAGCGGCGGCGTCTTTGCTAACCCTTGTATAGGCAATATTGCGCAAGAATTGCAATTTCTCAATGAGGAAAAAAAAATATAGCAACCCCATTTTAATACTGGATTGCCATGGCAACCCAGTAACAAGTGATGTGAGTTGGCAGTACAGTACTGGAGAAGGAAATCCTTTTGTCACCAAAAAAACTTCCTCCTGCTCCATATCCTGGTTACTACAGTGTGTTTGAACATGTGACGGATGCTATGGTGAATGATTTAGCTGAAATTCAAATCGAATCCAATTATCAACCAGCCACAAGAAAGGTCCGATGGAACATTCCAGCAGATCGAACTCTTAGATTTCCATTACCCATGGCCAGAGTATTGGGATTTGTGGCTTTGAGACATCCCGACTCTTCAGATGTGTCACAAGCCCAAGATTATACGGTGGTACCACCTTTCCCAAACCAAACGGATAGATTCAAGATACCTGAAGGGGAAAATTGGTTTGAGCTCACCAATGATGATGATGATGAAACGATGGGAGTGAATCTTCGCCCTTTTATTGAAGCGACTGATAATGATGTGGACTTTTGTGTTAACAACACCTGGACACAAAATTGGCTGTCCCATTTTATTGATGTGGATGATTGCTATTCTCATCGTTTTCGTATTATTTTGAGGAACCTGACCAAGACTCATTTCTTCGTTGGTATTGCTATGAAATACGAGCAAGAAAAATTTCGTTTTGATCTTCAACCAGGAGCCACATTCAGGACTTCGTTACCGTTTGCACGCATCCTTGGATTTGTTGATAACAATGACAACATTAGACCACCTTACAGGAATGGAAGGTTTCGAATCGATGCTTCTCTTCCCTATTTAATGTTTGTTTGTTTACCTCAAGAAGAAGCCTGGACTTTTTATATCGATCCACCCCAGGGGTTAAGGAAATATATACCTGTTGCTTATCAACCCGTGGAGTCCTTTTTTGTTGAATCCTTTCTGAATATTGAACCGTGGTTTGATGGGCGTAAAAAATCACGAGTGTTGCAATGGATCACTCCAAATGAAAATCTTCAAGAAGGAGAACAGGAACATAAAGTATTTGCAAACATTCATTATCACAAGCTTCATGAACAACGTTTACGCGAAATAGAAATTGCTTTAAAGCTTGATGCAGAGAAAGAAGTTCCATTCTATGCAGGAACAGTGACAGTAACACTTCATTTTAGAAACAAGATTCACGTGGTACCATGACTGAAACGTCTTCATCAAATTTCTATCTTTATTTACCAAGTAACGCAAGCATCAATATGTTTCCCAATAATGGTCCTACTGGATTTACAGTGACTCTACCCAACACCCTGGAATTGTACGGTGAATGGGAAGTGGCTCTAGCCAGTATTGTCTACCCTCATTCGCGGGACAAGATTGCTGCAGTTCCTGAGGATGGGAGTAAGGTTCAACCCAGTCATGTGGGAAAATTTCTGGCCTTACTCAGTGACGGTCGTCGACCTGCTAACTATAAAGATAAACCCGGATATTGGAACGGTTGGGCCCAGTCTATTTGGCTGGAGGTAACTACCAAACGATAAGGGATGTCATGAGAGGAGTTGATCACGCCTTACGAAAAGAATTTGGAAACGAGGTGGTCAATGAAGAATGGCAAATCAAAGAAGTGGACAATCACACAGAATTTAAAATAAAAGCCATTTCCGGATTGGCTTTTAATAGATATCTGTATAGAGCTCTCAAACTCCAACATGCAACAGGCCCTGGTGGCCTGATAGGAGATGAATTTGGTAGTCTTGATGACGATTTTCCAAACCCTGAATCTGGCGATGTTGATTCTTGGGGTTATCTCGTATTTGGATGGGATGAAGGATTTACTGCAGAACAGATTGCTAGTCAGAGTGGTTATGACACTTACCGAATTCCAAACAATTTGAATGAAACCATTCATTGGTTCATTGATGAAAAAGATGGTGTTAGTGGAGCTCTCGGTTTTCAAACCATGTACATTTATTCAGATGTGGTGGAAACACAGATCGTGGGAGATGTAAGAGCTAATTTGCTTCGTGTGGTTGAGAATGAGATTGTTCATGAAAATTTTCCCAACCTCTTTTACAATCCTGTACGAGTCAATCGTATCAAGACCATTGAAGTGCTTTTAAGAGGAGACACAGGAGAACCAATTTCATTTAAAGGAGGAGTTGTGACACTCACGTTACATTTTCGTAAGAAAAGAGAATGAATGGTGACGATTTTTACTTGTTTCTTCCAAGTAATGCAAGTACTGACATTTATCCAAAGACCAATGGATCCAGGTTTCAAATTGTCTTACCCAACAAATATGAACTTCATGGAGATGATTGGCAAGTGGCCTTGGCTAGTATTGTTTATCCGCACACATGGATCAATGTGTCTCCATCTTATACACCAGAGAGTCTGTTCTTTGCCAGAATCGGTAATGCTAGAAGACCCGATAATTTTAAAGATATTAAAAAGTATGAGCATGAGCTTTGGATTCCTTTACATATTCATGAAGGAGATTACAGAACCGCTGAGGATGTTATCAGAGGTATGGAAAGAGGGTTGAGATTTACTTTTGGAGATCGATTGGTGGAGCAAGAGTTCAAATTCACCTATGAGGATAATCGTCCCACCATTACCATCAAGAGAGCTTCGACCCTGGCCATCAATCCTTGGATCGTCAACAAATTGGAAATGGCACAAGTGTATGGGGATCAACCTTATGGAAAACGTTTTTTTCCTCAAAGTGGTTTGGATTCATCTAATCCTCTTCATGCTTTTCTTACCTTGAGTGTGAATGAATATCATGGGGGTTTTACTCATGATACTGATTCCTATTGGCTGGCAACGACTCTCGATAAACCGATTCATTGGTTTCTAACAGCCATTTCTTTTCAAACCATATACATTTATTCGGATATAGTGGCATCCCAGGTGGTTGGTGATGTACGTGCGAACATCTTACGCGCAGTGGCTCCCAGAGGTAACCCAGGAGAGATTATTCATGAAAACTTTTTCAATCTCTTCTATCATGATGTACGTTTGAAATCCTTCAATACCGTTGAAATCCTTTTAAGAGGAGATACGGGAAAACCAATCCCATTTTTACATGGAATGGTGGAAGTAACATTGCATTTCAGGAAAAAACGATGACTTCTGATGGTAGCTTTTACATGACACTACCAAGCAATACCAAAAAAACCAATCGTCAAACCAACAGACCAGGAAACTTTACCATAGAATTGCCTGAGAGAGTTTACATGGATCAATATTGGAAAGTGGCTCACGTCAACTTCATTTATGCCAATGCCTATAATCAAGATGAAGGAGCTTACATTGTTTATGCGGAAATGGGAAACCCTGATGGACATTTCTATTCTGGTCACTTTCATCTATCAAGAACAAAACACCTCTCGACGAGTGGTCTCATTTTCCAGACCATTCACGACGAATTCGCCACGCTCGCCGATCATCAGGGTATAGATTTCGCTGAGTACATCGTCATAGAGAACAATTCGGAAAATGAAAAGTTGACAACGATTGAATTGAAAAAGGAAGCCAAACTGGGATTCAGTATTCCTCTAGCCATAGCTCTGGCATTTCTTACACCTCAACTGAGTTTCAGGAGTTACCAATACAGTCAAGGTGAAAGAGGTGATAAATCTGTTTTGACTCAAGATCGTCTCATGTTGGCACGACAAATGAATGCAACCGCTTACTATTCACCTCAGCATAAGGTGAAGTTGGACAAAACGGAACAATACAAACCCAATAACATGTATGTTTATACAGATATTGTGGAACCTCATCCTGTGGGAAATATCAATGCCAATCTATTGAGAGTGATGCCGACCATTTTAAAAGAACCTGTGGTAAATCAAGATTTTGTGAATCCTATGTATTTTGACTTGTCCCAAACACATTTTGCTACCATCAGCATCTCCATAACGGATGACACGGGTCAAGAGATACCATTTGCAGACTCTGTTGTTCAGGTAACGTTACACTTCAAGAGAAGCAGAATACCGCATTGAATGATGAATGCTCCACCTTACGTCATTCCCATGAGACAAGTGGGAGGATCCATTACTGTGTTTAGAGGTGCTGCTGTGCCACATATTGTTCAGCGAGGAGGAGCAGTAGGAGCATTTTTGGGGCCTTTGTTTCGTGCTGGAGCTCGATCTGTCCTCAAAACAGCAGTACCCGTTTCGAAAAGAGCAGTCAAATCCATTGCTAGAAGAGTATTACGAAAAGGCGCAAGGGCTCTCGGAAAGGTTGTCACCAAACGTGTTGCATTAAGTTTGCTGGAAGCTCCGCCGCCAAGTAAAAGAAGAAGACAAGCAACAAGAAGAAGGATGGTAGGAACAAGAAAAGCAGCAGCAGCAGCAGCACCACCACCACCCGCAAGAAGGACTGTGGGAGTTAATCAAGGAGGTGTGAGAAAAAAAAGAAAGAGGCAGAGAATCGTCATGGCAAGACAAAGAGTTATACAAACAGGAGGAAGATACGCGAAAGGATCAGCCCAAGCAAAACGATTTATGCGCAAATTAAGAGCCATGCGTAACAAAACGCGTTCTCGAAGAAGAGGGGATATTTTTGGATAAATTGATTTTCAGTGGTGAAACACTCTCATTCGGAGCTAGGAAACGACAAGGATAACATCATGATGGAATTGGAGCAAGCTCCTAAACATTATGCCTCATCGCATGGTTGGAATTCTGCTTTGGAATTATTTAAATTACCTCCCACGGATACAAGTGTACTGAGGCATCTTATGTTCAGGTTGGTGACCAAGTACTTGTGAGGCAAGAGAAGAAGGATAAGTTCTCCACACCATTTGATCCATCACCATTCCAAGTTGTAAGCAAGACAGGCAACAGTGTTGTGGTAGAATCCCAGGGTGGGACCCAATACTCAAGAAACACCTCCCATGTAAAGACGTTTATGTCTGAGACTCCTATGTCACCTTCACCATCTGCTGTCCCAAACGAATTTACAGCAGGAGATACACCTACAGTACTTACCACAATGCCAAGCCAAGCTACACATGAATTGACACCTGTTACACCAGCAAGTGAGGCTTTGACCAGGTTTACACCAATAGCACGAGCATGTGTGAAGAATGGAAATAAGACAGCTCCGCTCTGCAAGAAAATTGTAGTTGACCAAGCAACAGTTCCTAGTACCCCAGCAAGACCGCAGTATGAAAGACCTCAAAGACAGAGGACATTGCCACAAAAATACAAAGACTTTGTTATGGACTACTGAACTAATGACTGAAGCATTTACCGAGTTGTTTAGGTCAAAGAATTTGTGATTGAACATTTGTTAAGGACACTCATTGAACGAAATCACACTGCTTGAACTTATTAGTCTTGTTAAGTCGCAAGTTATATAAGCGTCTTTATTCTTTTGAGTTTCATTCATATACGTTTTGTTTCTGATCAAGTTTAAAGGACTGTTACTCCTTGCTTCCTTTGAGAAAAGAAGGGATGTCATGTATTACATGAAGTAGGGACATAGAGAGAGATTATTATGGGATAAAGTAGATGAATAAAGAGAGCACATGGTCGACTAGTTTGGTTTTCTCAAGTCAAGGTTTATAACTAGCATCACTCTAATTTATGTATTAAGGGGACACGACATAATCAATGCAATGTATCAAGAAAACAATGTTGTAACAAGCGTTGTAGAAAATAAAAAAAGATAACATTTGAAGGACAGTTCATTTACCTGTTGGAAAGTGTTCAACCATGTCATCCATCACTTACGATGAACCTTTATTCAAGTCACCGTGTAGTATGATGATTACAGGACCCAGTCAATGTGGGAAAACAACCTTTACCAGACAACTATTACAACATGCTAAACGGTTGTTTGATCGACCCCCCAAGCGTATTGTTTACTCTTACGGGGAATCTCAACCGTGTTTTCATGAGATGCAAAGGCAAGGGATTCATTTTCACAAAGGGATTCCTTCCAACATTCATGCTCTATTTCCTCAAGATCAAAGACCTGGTATTTTGGTATTGGACGATTTAATGCGGGATTGCAGCGAAGATCAACATGTGGTGGATCTCTTTACCAGAGGATTTCATCACAATGATGTGACTTGCATTTACTTGACTCAAAATCTATTTCCACCAGGCAAGTATGCACGTACTATTTCATTAAATTCACATTATGTGGTGGCGTTTAAAAATCCGAGAGATGCGGTGGGTGTTCGTAATTTGGCACAGCAAGCTTACCCCGGACGTGTTGGATTTGTGATGGACTGTTTTCAAGATGCCACGAGTGAACCCTACGGATACCTATTGTTTGATCTTCATCCGTCATCTCCCGATGAATTACGCCTTCGAACGAATGTCTTACAAGGTAACACCATTATTTACAAAGAAAATAAATAACTCGTGTTAGAATAGTAGATTTCATTTGTTTCCACTACATCATTATGGCAACAAGGTGGCCCACAGATGAAGCGGGAAATCTTCGGACTTTGGGTATTGATGATTTCGATGATTTCAATGTTCGTGAAATCTTGGAAGAGATGGGCGAATCAAATCGAACCACCGCTGAATTTGATTCCAATCGATACCTTCGTAACACATTTGGGGATGCAGCAGTCAACCGTGTTCAACAACAACGAACTCCTCCTCTAGCTTACGATCCTCTCACCACCTCCATTGCCAGTAGTTTTGGTTATGGTTCTTCTTCTCTCAACACCCCACCTCATCTACGCAATATTTCCTCTACCGGAGTGGGATTGGCATCACCTCCCGCCAGGGTAGTACAGCCACATCGCCCTCATGTGATTGCGTACAAACGAACGCCCCCCACAGGACCACTTCCGTCATCACCCGAATTGACTTCATTACGAACACGTCCTCATTCCATTGGAGAAGCAGGCGTGGGATTGTCATCACCAACCACTCCCAGACCAAGAACCTCCACTCCTGTGGTAAGAAGAAGAAGAAGGCGTGTACAACAAAGACAACAACAACAACAGCAACGGCGCCGTATTCGAAGACTGCATCGTAGAGCACGTCCTCCACCTGTGACAGGTGCTCGAGGAACAGCCACAAGTTCAGCAAGAACACGCGTCAACCGAGTACGTAACACCCCGCGAACCCAACAAACTGTGTAACATTTACAACGTCAAGCAGATGACGCAACAAGAGGTAGGCGTATTGCAGCAGTGACTGAAACGAGAACGATTACAACCACCTACAAAGGAGCCAATCAAAGACCACGAGTGACTCGAATCTCGACACGTCAAACGCAATAAAATTCAAACAGGTATTGATCCCTTCATTCAGTTACTGCCATGTCTCAAGAAGGTAACAAAGAAAAACGTTGTCAGACCATGGGTGCAGAAGACAGTGGGTATCACTCCATTAATGATGAAGAAAGCAACAAGGAAGAAACTTGTCCGAGTATGATACTAACCATGTTGTTGAAAGCATCCAGTCCAGTGGAACAACGGGAGATTTTGAAATCAGCCACCTTTGAAGAGATGGATACCATTGCTTGTTCAGGCATTCATCTCCTCACCATCCTCTTAGGTTTGAAGGCTGACATGGCTGACAAAATCAGTAAGTACAAGCAACTTCTCTACTTTGAATGGGCTTTGGACACAGAGATGAGAAACACAGAGGATGATGATGTCGATCTGGATGAGTACGATGACATACCCTTATCACCTCTACCACCGCCATCACCTCCGGCCAAAAAAAGTAAAGTGACTACCACCACTACCACCGTCAAGAAGAAGAAGAACCCCAACAACAACAAGAAATCAGAAAGTTCAAAAGTCATCAACCCAGAGTAATCCCGTCATTCTATCATGGATCGCTTAGAAAGAAACTCACGTTTTTTACAAACGCTTGTGAAGAGCAAACCAGCTCTACGTAAACGTCTCATTCAAAAAGCTACCAAAGATCAAGTTGATACATTGAGTGAAGTATCTTTAAATCTGTTGAAAGGAAACATACGATTAAGTCGCGCCAAGTTTTTGAAATTGAAAAAAAAAGCCAAGAAACTCAGGGATTTAGCCAAGAAAAAGATCTCTGCCAAGCAAACAAAGAACATCTTGAATCAACGGGGAGGATTCTTGCCTGTACTGGCTTCCATTCTGGCTCCTGTGGTGATAGGTGCGGCAGCCGATGCCATTATGAAGAAAACTAGAGAGAGAGTATAAATCATAAGCATAAAGTTATCATCATTTACATTTTACACAACACCATGAGTCGTGCAAGACGTATGGCCCTTGTACCAGAAAATCTTCTTGTCACCATGGCACAAGAAAAAAAAGTCAACACATCACCCTACATTCGTTCTCTGGCCAACATGGATCTTGAAATGAAAGCCATCCTTGATGATACCACCATTCCACTGGACGGGAAAATGATGCTTTATGATCAAGTGATGAATCGTTACAGAGATGTATTGGCACAATATCAATCGCAAGTACCTGCTGTACGCATTATCAAAGAAAAACCTGTCAAGAGAACAAGAAGACTTCCTTTTGCTACGCCCATGGGTACAGCCTCTCTTGTACAACAACCACAACAACCAGCTGATCCACAAGGTGAAATCATTGACAGTTTGCAATCCATGTTTACACCCGCTATCGCCTCCACATCAGGTACAACTTCATCCGCCTTCTTAACTCCACTCGCTACTGTGACACCCAGAAAAGGTATTTCAAGAAAACAACCCGCATCCATACGCATCTTCAGTCTTGCTATGACCAGATCCAAGACAAAGAAGAAAAAACAACAAGAACAGGCTGGAACCGGTATATTCAATTTGATGCAACGTCATTGGTTGAAATACTAAACAGGAAAAACTGGTGTAACAGGTAAAACTGGTTTCTTTCAAAATGTGTATAAAAGTAGTCACGATTTTACTTCATTTCATCATTTCTCATCGAAAGTGGATAGGTGTGCATCTTTGTAGAACCTCCTCAAGGAAACATGTTTTCGTACGGTCCTGTGAAACCAGAACAACCACAACAGCGTTGTGGACTCTGTAAAAACACATTGACCACCTTCAACGCGAAACAATTTCCCTACACCTGCTATACAAAATGCTACAAGGATGGTGGCTGTGCTTTCTTCACCAAGACAGACAAGTTGGATGATTACTCCACCTTGTTGCTGTACAAAGTGAAACCACTGTACAAACATCTTCCACCGCTTTGTAGACATGGAGAAGTAGCCATTATGGTTCTGGCCAACACAGAGGAAAACTCAAACAGACCTTTTTTCAAATGTGCCTTCAACAAGATGCTGGATGCTCCATGCAATTACTTCCAGTGGGCAGATGAAGATCCCAACACCAAAACCATCGAATACAACGGTGGTAGAAGCATTGACACAACAGCCTCATCACCAGCACCGCCACCACCATCACCAGCACCAGAAAAAAAAGAAAACTACGGGAAACCGCTTTTCCTCCTACCAAGATTCTTGTTTTGGAAGTGGATGGGGAAGCCAGAAGATTTGATGGAAATCTCATGCTATACCCAAAGAGGGTGAAAAAAGAAAACCCCAACGCTGCAAATCCGGCAATAAGTCGCTCGTTATTTCAGAAACGAGTTGGTAACACACCTGGTCAGTAATGAGACCCGCTACTTCTATCACGATTGGATGATTCCCGAAAGGTTCATCACTCCTGAATTCCTGACCCGCAAAACAGATGTCATTGTGGTGGGACCCCACGTTATAAAAAAGCCCCCCCAAAAAAGGAAGCATCACCACCCCCCAACTCATCAGTCACCATGGAGGAGGAACCCATCACGCTCACAAGAGAGGAGATCTTGGCCAAAGAGGTCAACATCATTGATGATGCTAACCAGTATCTAACCATGTTGAAAGAACAGAGAAGAAGGAGTAGGAAAAAATGATTCTTTTGTAAATATTATCATTTATAGTTACGCAATAAAAGTTTGACTCTGCACTGTACAAAAACTGTTGTCTTTTATTCTCTTTTCTAGCACAATTATAATACAAGAATGGGATACTCTTTTTTTTAATCTTCTTTAATATTAGTTATAACAAAAGGAAAGTCTTTGTCGCTGCTTTCCGAGCGAATGATTCCACACAGTACATACACATCATCTTCTTTATCCAGTAACACATCGACTTTGTAATAAGGGTCTTTGGGTAAGAATTCACTGTTCCATACTGCACGGTACAACACTTGTTTTCCCCAATCAGCACGAAACCACACGTAACATGTTATCTCTTGTGGTAAATCCCATGGCATCCATTTTAACTCGTATAAACATATTTTCATCTGTGTCTTCACTTTGATATCATCGTTCTCGATATCTTTTCCCAATAGCTTATCCATCGTTTGTTTTTTCAGTTGTCGCTCCATATGATTTTAGTGAGGATGAAAGGGAAGTCCTTACCACTGACACTGGAACAAATGAATCCACAAGCGATCTTCTCATCATTTTGTGGATCCTTAAACACATTGATCTTGTGAGTTTTCTCTTTAGGTAGGATTTCACCGTTCCATTCTGCTTCGTAAAAACACTCTCCAATGCCAAAATCGGCCCCAAAGTACACATCACATGTAATCTCATCTTTTCTTCTCTCCTATGTTAACCATTCCAGCTGAGATAGATGCATATCCATCTGCATCACCACTTTCTTGTAATCTCGTCCCTGCCACTCGTCCAGCTTCAAAACATCCAACGCTTTTTCCAACAGGGCTTTCTCATCATCTCATTAACAGCTCCTTCTGGTGGTCGTAAGTACTTCGTGATATCATCATCATCCAATGTATCCATATACCTGGCGTACTCATCTTGGGTAATAGCGATACCCTTGTCAATCCTATCGATGTCTTCCATCGTTTTATTGTCAACTGATGTCGCCATGATGCCTTTAGGAAATGAAACTCATGACATCCTTTCCCCTTTTTTATAGTCAAACTAATCAATTCATCCCAAAAAAATGTTCTTCATTTGCATACCGGTCAAACCGGTTTTTTTCCAATTGACATCACCGGCTTTTTTCCAATTGGCATAACCGGTCCAACCGGTTTTATCCCCAATTTGCATATTTTTTGCCACCGCCGCCATTTTTAAATACCTTAAAAAAATTTTTCAACAGCCAATCAGAAGCCTAGAATGCCGCCATAGTGACCCCCTTTACTACTCCTGTCATTATCTTTTGTTTTCAGCAAAAGTAACCCGGCTTCGATATCTTTCAAAAACAGAATCTTCGGTTCTGTAACAGCTGACGAGAGCTTTGACAACACCGGAGGAGGGCGCCGCCATGATGCTTCTCACTTTCGCCCTTTACGCTGACCAATTGGATCGCGGGCACTTGATTATTGATTCGTCCCAGTACTCTCCACAATGAGGACAAGAGCATTTCAGCTTTGGCTCACTGCTCGCGAGTGATTTTCTTGATTTTCTTGCGGAATTTAAAAGAGCAAATAAAATTTGAAAATGCTGAAAGAACTTTGGGATCTCCTTTCAAACACTAAACAGTATTTTTTTCAAAAACAGTAAACATTAAAAAAATAGTTAATTTTACAGTAAACACTAAAAAATATGGGCAAATAACGCTAAGCACTAAACCCCATTCAGACCCTCAGTTAAGCGGCGCGCAATCACGGTGAGTTTCGAGACGATGTATTATTACCTTAAACATATCAAATCTTTTATCTATAATCAAGATAGAAGATGGGTTCATTTCCAAAAAGTCTGACCTTGACGAATGAAAAATATCCGATACCTACGGTTGAATTCGATAGCTTTAGCTCTGACGTTACGGATTTGATGACTTCTCTGGATATCTATATCTCGAAGGGTCAGAAATTCACTGCCACTGAACGTTTTCAAATCTCAGGTTGTGACGTTTAAATCTGCGAAACAAAGCCGAAAATGGCTGAATGGTCCCGATATGAATTATTGGCCGCAGCAGCTTAATTTCGCGGTTTGGTGCGCGACTTCTGGATGTGGCGTTAGCCTTTTGAGAGTCTGAATTATCCAGCAGTCGTGAATGGATTCATCAAATTCCACATCTATTTCACGACCAGGAGGACACTGTGCGAATTGAGTGTGCCATTGCCAGATGAACAGCCTTTCAATATCTCGAACAATCCCTATAATAAATTCTGATTTCGGATGGAAAGTCGGAAGTAATCATGGTTTGGATGATATATTTTTAGATTATGGCGCTGGATATCACGGTAGAGGTGGTGGATTTCAGAATGTTCACCTGATTCGAAGTTATGATACTGCAGCAAATCAATGGCCGGGTGAAGGGGGTAAATTTTTAGATGAAGGTGGAAAGAAAGAGAAGGGTGATTTGATTTTTTCGAATTGTTGGAGACTGGACAATATAATATTTACTCGTTAATTAAGTAACGCAACCTCGTTTATTGTAATTTAAATCAGTACTTAAAATAGCATCTGGAGATCCAATCGGAGACAGTCTTTTGACAGAAACCGGAGATTGATTATGTGACCCTTAGGTAATACAAGAACCTTTTGTCGTGTTAAAAAAAAAAGAGAGACGGAGAAGCGAGATCGAGAGCGTGTGCGAAACATTTTTAAAAATAAACAACGAAAAAACTCAAACTCTTGTGACTTGTGGAGAACACAGCTTGAGGGAGGCAGGCATTCTTCACAGAATGATGCTTTCGCGGGATTTAAATACGTCTGGTTTATACCCACTGCTGGAAATGGATTGACGAAGGCTGGGCTCGGAAGATTGAATCGGTCTGCTGAAGCTTTCGTGTATTGTGTATTAGGGTCGCAAGTGAACACGAGAAATTCAATCATTGGGAATGGTGGTGGCGCGATCGACACGCAGCAGGAATTTTTATCTTTGTTCGAGAGCAGTGTGATTGAGAATGATATCGCGAGCTCAGTTCAGAGATATCAGATGGCGACTCAAGAGGCGAAATTAAGGATGGATTTGGCGATTGCTTCTGGAGTTTGGTTGATGCCGAGTAATATGATTATCAATACAGAGAGTGTGGTGGGGTATAATAATAAGCTGATGAAGGCGACGGATGAGATGAGGTTTGGCGTTAATTTAGATGTGAATGAGGAGATGAAGGCTGTGGGAATTCAGCATAATTTGGGATCTTCGAAGATTGCGCTGCCTCATGTGGTGGAGAAGATTGCGAAGCCTGTAGAGAAGAAGAAAGAGCTTGAGATTGAGAAGGATGTGGTGGAAAGTTCTCATCAGAATAATCTAGCGGCTTTGACCATTATTGTGGGAAGGTTGGGGTGGTATCTATTTCGGTAGTTGGTAAATAAAAAACGAAATTTTATTCGTAGTAAGATAAAAAAATATTAAACTTCCAATGGCATCAATTGTACGCTTGGGAACAAAATTTGACATGAACAAACTTATTGTTGATAAACCCATTTTAAGCACAATAATTGCGCGACATCTAAAGTATACGCAAAAGATAAAAAAGGGTAATAAAACAAAGCTTTACTTTGAGCTAGAAGAAACGGTAGTACAACCAATAAAATGCATGCATCCATTCAACATGCCTAGAGAAAATAGAACACATAAAAACATTAATTGCCTACAGCTCGTATATACAGTTGACACAGATAGTGAAACTGTTTGGATCAGATCAAATCATTATATAAAGATGGAATAAAATTACCAAAAGCGACTGTGAATTCTTATAAAGACGCGGTTGAAGAAGATGAGGATTGGTCTGTGTTTTTGAAACCTTTGACGAATGACTATAACAACTTCTACATTAAATTAATCTCTAAATTTGAGAATGGAAAATTCAAATGCACAGCGAAAATAGTTAATAGTGATAGAGAAGAAGTTTCACCTTTAGATTACCAAGATAAAACATTCATCGCTCATCCATACATTTGGTTAAAAGTCATTTACTATGGAAAAGATGGTAACAATTCATACGGAGTTTCATTAAGGTTATTCGTTAGTGATATGATGATTTCTCCTTATGAGGGTGAGGATGAAAATGTAGAAGAAGAAGATACATCCTGCGGAATATTCAGTTAATTCGTAAACTAATGAGAAACCTTCCAATCGCAAACTCGTGATTGGAAACTCAGCACATTCGCAATCTTCGCAACGTTTGCAAGTTCTCAAAAAAGTTTCAGCACCTTCACAAATTCTCAAAACTTTTCGGCACCTTCGCAATCTTCGCAACGTTCGCAAGTACGCAAAATATGCTCAAAAGTGGTTTGTGCTCGGAGTGAGGTTTTAACACTACTCCAGCAGTTCCAGAGTCCGAATAACAATCATGGAAATCGCTTAAATTTCGTTCGGCCCAGAGCAAACAGGACTGTGCCGAGCGTGACGCCTATCAAGACACCCACTTGCTAGGACTGCAGAAAAGAGGGTCACGCATACTGTCTAAGTGTCCAGAAAACGTTGAAAATGGCTCCTCCGAATGGTTTTATTGCCAAGACAATCCAGATGCCTGTTAATACTGAAGACCAGCCCTTCAAATCTCAGGAAGTGAAGACTGAATTAGAAATGGTAGACTGAAGATGACGGCACCCTGGAGAAATCTGTTATGAATATCTAACAGTGTCTCTGTCAGACGATATGTCCAACTCTGTGCCAATCAAGATTTTAAGAGATACTGGAGCTTCATAGTCACTGATCTTGACTACGGTAACATCCTGTCGTTTTCCAGTGAGTGTGCAGCAGGTGCAAGTGTTCTTATCCTTGGAATTAATTGTTCTGAGTATACCTCGGTGCCGTTGCACGTGGAATAGTATATCTGAAATCAAGTCTTGTCTCCATACCCGAGGAAGTCGGAATACAACCGTCACCGCCTTTTGAAGGAGTGCATGTGATCCTTGAGAATGACCACGCAGGCATGACCAAGTTGTTGCGAATCCTGTTGTTATATAGAGAAGCCTTGTTTAGGGCCGTGTTAAGAACCAGTAGAAAAATGTATTTCCCAGCCTTTACCCAGCATGTGTTTTAACGAGAAATATGAGTAAGAAAATTCAGGAAAAGAAGAAGTAGGAGGAGGTCGAGATAGCTGACAGAATTATTGAAGAAGAATTCAATGGAAAACCATTGGAAACCCCTGAAGTTGATGTTGGAAACAGTTTGTCAGAGCATGGAGACAAGATGTTTCCCCCCCCCACCCCCCGCCCCAGTTTATTGCAGTATAGCGGAAAGGCGGAAAGACCTAGAAATGTCAAGCTTATTTGAAAGAGTAGTTGATGAAACTAAAATTTCACAAGACCCTTTCTGCTACTTTGAGAAGAATGGAGTGATAACGCCTTTCAGCAATCGCGCAAGACATCGCATACCGCAAGGACGTTGGCGGTCTTCATAGCGCGGGTTGGTTTTCAAAACATGTTTTTGTAACTAAGGGGAAGGACAACGCGTTTCTAAAAATAGCAATGGCACGTTAAAACGCCTGATCCAAAAGGTAATAGGGAAGAGAAAAGCTCACGTGTTCTGCTCTTGTGGATTTTTAATTTTTTATCGGCAACTCCCGCAGCAAGCAAAACATTCCATAAGTCCAGTCCAATAATATTATACGATAAGTTCCATCTCTGACCGTTGAAGGACTCGGTTCAATATTGAACGTTTCCGCCTTCGATTGGCGTCCCTATGATATCATCCATCAAACATAACGAACATTCTTTATTGGTGAATGTTTATCTCGAGGAAAGCATTGGAGAAAAAGTTTTGAGGCCTCTACTTTCAGCTCAAAGATGACGATTTCCTATACTTTGTGTTTTGGTTTGGTTTTGAAAGCTTTTATGGTATTGGGGATTGTGCAACAAACGCGTAAGTGTTATACCATCTTAGGGCTTAGACATGCAGATGTGTTTTCCGTAGTAGATTGGTATTCTGCATTATGTCTCAGTCGGTACATTTATATTTACTGTTTGCCATTTGCTTCTTAGACTCATTCACATGGACAAATGAGCCCGACAATCCCACTTATGTAGTGGAAGGAGTGAACAGTTCTCCTGTACGCTTGAAATGGTCGTTTAACTTGTTAGATGGAGAGTCGATTTCTACCATTTTTGTAACTCGTGAAGGACCCAGGGAAAGTAAAGAAGCTATAAATATTGCCAGCAGAAATGCAGGCGATCCCTTAAAAGTGATAACCGGGTTTGTAAATGATTACAGAATAGAGGATCCATCAACTCTAGTTATCAAGAAAGTCACCAAGGCAGATGAAGACACTATATACACTTTCCTCGTGACTTATATTGATGGATCCAGAGTCGTTAATCTAAAACAGTCACGCACCGTTATTAAAGTTTTTGGTAAGTTGACCCATTTATCCAGAGTTTTCACTCCATTAAGCTCTTTTACCGCTAACATAATATTTTCCCGTTGTGTCTCGCAAATGTTCTGGTTTCTGAATTATACTGAAACCTCAACTAACACTCGCTATGTGCGTTAAGCTGCAAGTTGAGCATTAGGCAATGCGCAAGTCAAATTCGTGGCAATGTCAATAGTTGTACTGCGTAGTTTTACTATGCACGTCATGCTAATGTGTTTATCTCCTAAAATCTGCGGTCTACACAACGAAGCGTTGAACGCATCTTAGCAATCAGTGCAGAGAAGCGATTCGAACTAGTTATGGACTAGTTTGTTCTGAGGTTTGTGACGAGTAGCACTCGTTTGGGATGACTGATTATTCTTTGCAAATAGTTCCATAGACACTTTTAGATACCCAGGTTTTACAACTTTGTTGTAATATGTTTGGAGCAACTTCAGAATACCCGTCCACTTCATTTACCTGTGTCGGAGGCTTTTGAAGAACGAGGTATATCACAATGGACCCTTTTGTTATTCATCAATATGTAAATAAGTGGACGGGTATTCTGTTTTTGCAAACCTGAACGATGTTTTGTACTGCGCTGTTATCAATTACTGTGTAAGGAATTCATAATTTTTGTCATTTACGGCATTATTGGTGTGGAACTACTCTGCATAATATTATCCTTGGCTACTGTTTGCATGGACTGTAGTTGCCTTAGGGAAATTCTGACAACAACAACAACTTTATTCGTAGTCTGTAGTATAGAGCATTAACTAAGAATTACCTATGAACAAGAATATAATGGAGTACAGGTTGACCTGACCATACAGGCTAGGGAAGAATAGGGCAGCCATACTTAGATGATCTACTGCATCTAATATGGTCAAATGCAAAAACACAACATGCACACACACAATACATGCACACTCACTCACACTCATGCTAAAACAAGGACTAGAAAAAGAATTATAAGAACAGATGCCAAAACAGCAGAAGATCAAGAAAAAATTGAACTGTTGAAATTTATGACAACTATAGTAGTTTCCAAGAAGGATTGACCTGAGGTCTTTCTTTAAACGTTTGAGAGGATGAAACTTTATGTGATCACTTTTATCATTGCAGACCTTATGGTACCCTGAAATCATATGTTGCAAATTCCATAATTTGTTCTGGCATTCGGGATAGCATAAGTCAATTTACTAGAAAATCTGGAAAGTTTGTTTCATCCTAACAGAATTAAAATAAGAATCAAATGCAGGGGTTAGGAGATTATTATGAAACTTGTACATAAATATGGCAACTTGAAAGGTAATAATGTCAAACATATAAACTTGACAACATTTAATTGAGTATTAGAAGTACTTATATAGACCAAGTTTGATAATACAAACAACAGTGAAAACAGTCATAATATTACATATAGAACAGTAACTTTATCAAAACGATTTTACAAAAAAATTTGGCCCATGAGAGCCGTACAGTTCTTGATAGCTTTTCTTTTAAATAAATGTAAATTTACTAAACTGGTTAAAAATAACTTATTACTGTGAAATTGTTCCTGTCATAGTGAAAAAAGATAAAAGTTTAAATTTAGATTACAGGGATTTAAGTCTAAGACAAATGGTTTAGCTCATAAATGCATACCAAGTTAATAACAAAAAGACTCACAGATTAATCACAAAAACAGACTCTTGCATGGTCATTTTGGTCTAATTCTCTAGCAGAGATTTTTAGATAACCAAGTTCAAGATGGAGAGATTCGACTGTATTTCAAGCTCGGGTATTTCAGTTTTTACTATTAGCATTTGCGAAGTAATAATCAAAAGGAAAAGTGCAACCAGGTGGACAGTCAGGCATAGTTTGATACAATGCTGGTTTGAAATAACAATTGTAACTTGAAAAGTTACAATTTGCTGACCTGACTTTTTGACACTCTTGTCTAGTGTCTTCTTCAGGGGTGATTGGGTAAGGCTGTGAATTAAGCTCCTTTTGAAGGGTGTTGCTTAATTACCAGGTGTAAATAAATGTTGGATAATAACCTGCAATTGTCGCAGTTGAACGGAGGGTGGGCGCTATTGATATGCCAAGCTTCTGAGCAACATCTGTGATGATAGCGGGTGATAGTGGTGGTAATTTGAGAATTACCCCACCCAGTGGCTTGGTTGGTTAAGCATGGGTGTTTTTGAAAGAAACACTACTTTTTGATGCTTTTTTGAGCAGGTACCAAAGTGGCGGTTTGTCTGCCTGATGTCCTCCTGATTAAAAATGGTAATTGAACTGAGTGGAGTGCAATTTGGTCAGAAATCATATGCATGATTTCAAATATCGAACAAGTGTGCAGCAGGAGTGAGATTTGAGATCACAAGTATAATTTCAGACCATTATTGCATGCATGAAACAAAGGTCAATTACCACTTCATTATATTCAGTTTTGAAATCACACAATTAAATAGTCCTATTACAGGATTTTTTGTAATGTCATTAATTTATCATCGCAGTTATGTACACAACTTAAGCAGCAGTGAAATTAAAGCCCGAAAAAAACTCAGGCTTGAACGGGATTCAAACCCATGACTTCTGCGATACCGGAGCAGTGCTCTACTAACTGAGCTATCAAGCCAACTGGGAGCTGGTCATATTGTGAGTTCGTAATATACCCGTAGATGAAGAAGAATGATGCAAATGAATATATGAAAGACCATGTATTTGAACTGCAGAGTAAGATGTAATGTCATTAATTGATCATCGCAGTTATGTATACAACTTAAGCGGCTGTGAAATTAAAGCCTGAGAAAAACTCAGGCCTGAACGGGATTCGAACCCATGACCTCTGCAATATCGGAGCAGTGCTCTACCAACTGAGCTATCAAGCCAACTGGGAGCTGGTCATGTTTTGAGTTCGTAATATACCCGTAGATGAAGAATACAGGATTTTTGTTAGTCAACTGCCAATATTTTATTGATCTTGTAGACTGTGTTTACAAAAAAGCAGAACAGGAAATGCTGTTATATTTCAATTCAGTTTATTCTCATTGGCTGGAAAAAATTATGCGATTCATGAATAAATCAGACTTCTATGGACCAATCAAATTGCAGGGATCACCTGTGATTTCAAAATGGATGTAATAAAGGGAATAATATGTTAGTTGATTATGTGAGGGTGCATGTGTATCAAGCGGGTTTTTATTAACTTGGAGGATATCTGAAGATATAACCCCCAATTAAAGGGTCCATAGCATTTAACTCTAATAAAATACAACACCTTATTATATGGCTGCAATAGCACACGCCCTCCGACTGGCTGCTGAGTAGGCAAGATTTCCTTGTAATGACTGTACATTACAAAATTTTTTCTTGGCTTAACAGCTCTTTTAAGTTGTGGGCTATGTGTGAAAACAAACAATACTGACTAAATTTAACTTCTATTCAATAACTGAAAGAAAAATACTGGTATATGATACTTACGATAGAAATATGAGCAATGAAAAGAGCCACAGTGAGAGTGAGTTTTATTATCCAGAGGAGGAAGAACAGGCCAAAACTGAGCAAAGCAACATGGCCAATGTTGTCACTCACTAAAACTAAAATTCCTGTAACAACTAGTGACGAGAACGATAAATTGTGCTTGGGAGACGTTTCCTTGCAGACAGATTGAATTCAAGATGGCCAAGAAATACTTGTTTGGCTGAAAGAGCGGGGTACAAAGACATGCAGAGGCAAAGAAAATGGCCACAAGCCTCCTTTCTCACCAAAAGCATAGGCCACCAACACAGAGAGGTGTCCTTTCCAGTTTTACAAGCTTTTCAGAAGGCACCGACCTGAAGAAATAAATGATAATCACATTAACCTACTTTGTAACGAGGCAGTGTCACAAAGTAAAAAAAAAAAATAGTACATTACTGTTTACATGCTGACGTCTGATCTCACCCAAGAGAAATGTAAAGCTCCTTTGAACATATTCATATGAAAAAGTGTGCTATATAAATTCATTATCATTATCATCGTTATCATTGTTGTTGTCAGACCTATTTTACACTAGAGGCATATGCAGTGAACATGTGCTGGTTCCAGTGATAGTAAAGACAACAACTTTATACATTATTTTGGCTGAGAAAAATGCATGAATTTTCTTGGCCAGGTTTGATTTTCTGTTTCTCAAAGCTCACAGTTTTCCTGAAGCTGGTTCTTCGAAAACTGATTAGCTTTTTTGGACTCAATGTGCATCCTTGGGCTATTATCCATATGTACCAAATAATTCTAATTCATTGTTGATGGAACTGTATGAAACTCATCTGTTTCTATGTTTTTTCAGTGCCACCAAAAATTACTGTGTTTCCTAAGGAAAAGACAGAACAAGATCTAGAAGCAAATGTCACACTGACCTGCAATGCTACTGGTGATCCTCAACCTGACATTACTTGGACAAAAGATGACATTCCTGTCAGGACCTTTAATGTGTCTGGACCTGTACTTCACCTTGTAAATGTACTAAGGAAGGATGCTGGAGTGTACAAATGCACTGCATTCAATGGATATGGCAGTAATGCCACTGCTGTTGGAGTTGTTAGCATTAAATGTAAGTAAAAAAATCAGAAAATATTTGATTAAAAGTATTGTGTGTTCATTAACAGAGAGGATCAAATATCAAAGGCTAAGAAAAATATTTGATCTGCTGGACACTGACAATATTGGCCCCTCTGTTACGGCATGCAGACCTCCAACCAATGCAGACCTTATGTTATAACTATGTATTCAGCGTTTTAAATTTTTTTAGAAAACAGTCCTAAGAAAACATGCACGCTGATTGGTTAGAATTCGTGTTTCTATAACTAGATAGAAACACAGAATTTACATTTACATTACATTACAAAGAGAATTTACATGTTGGTCATCAAAGTTAACAAGTTGTTTTCCTTTTATTCGTCGCGGTGTTTTCTAAAAGAAATAGAAAACATGTTCTTCGTGTTTCTAGTGAGTTATAGAAACACGAGTGAAAGTTTGGGAGAACTCGAAAAAGCTGTGGAAACACTTGCCTGCGGCTCATGTTCCCACAGCATTTCTCGTTCTCCCAAACTTTCACTCGTGTTTCTATAACTCGATAGAAACACGGTACATGTTTTCTATTTCTTAATAAAGAGTCCTAGGAGGAAACAGAAAAGTACAGGTAGCTGGGTTGGCAGTGCACTATGTAGTGGTGGAATGCCATATTATCATGAAGTGTTTTATAAAATGTCTGAAATGTTGTGTCAAAGATACTGTACCTACAGTACCGCCCAGAAGTATTGAAGCACCCACTCGCGCGTAGGTCGGAAGTGAATTTTTTTATTTACGCGCGAGCCAAGCGCAAGGAAAGCGCGAGTGAATTTTGCAGCGTGTGAAACGACGCGCACTTGGCACGCAATTAACTTTTCCTTTGTTATTCAATCCGGAAATGGTATTCCCAACAGGGAATTGAAAGCAATGAATTACCAAGCGCGAGGGAAGCGCGAGTGACTCTTTTTACCGTTATTTCATTGATGTTGTGTTTCTGGAAATCAAAAAACACCCCTTGTTCTGTAGACTACATTGTACTTCGACACCGAAAGGCCTTGAAATTGCTGCTTTTCTTGGTTTTCTACAGCGAAGTGTTCTTCACAAACAACGGAGTGACAGTAATTTGCATACGATAAAATTGAGCACATCACTTACACTAGCGTCTTGTCGGCGTCAAATAAACTATCTTTGTCGCAAATCTCTTTAGTTAAAGTTAACAACAAACCATATTTTTAGTTTCTATTTGGGACACGATTTGTCGTGCTTCACGAGAAAGTAACGGAACAAGGGAAAAAGTTGTTGGGAGACGGGGAGAATTTCGCAACAATAACAACCAGCGAACTCAACATCTATTAAATGCGTTAGGCTTTAACTCAAATTTTACCAACAGTGTCCAAGAACGTTTAACATTGGTACAGTCCTCAGTCGAAGCTTATATTCTGAGTAAGATTTCTTGGGTTTGATAGAGTTTCATGACCGAGTGCACAACCGTTGTAGTATATGCGAAACACGTCGGAAATTTCGACAGAAAGCTTTTGTCATACCACTTATTAGTTTCGATTTCCATTGAATGTTTTATATGAGTGTGAAGATATAGGCTCTCTTTATTAAGTTCTCTCAGAAAACTTTACTCATAATGTGTCAAAAGCCTCGAAAAAGAAACGGGACGCTTAGGAAATCCGCTCGTTGGAATGGATTTCAAAAAAAGAGTTTTAATTGTCATAACTGTTCACAAACAACGGAGTGACAGCAATTTACATACAATAAAATTGAGCACAATTACACTAGCGTCTTGTCGGCGTCAAATAAACTATCTTTTTCGCAAATCTCTTTAGTTAAAGTTAACAACAAACCTTATTTTTAGTAGGTTTCGATATTAGTTTAAAATTCCATCATGCTAGAGAAGATATACTCTTTTTTAATGGAGTCGTGCGGAAAACCTTAATACAAACATAAAGATATAGAAAAATTACAAACAGACGAAACCGTACGATTTATTGCGGGCCCAAGGGAGGCCCGCAACCCTAATCTTGACAGTGACCAGCGGATTGCGTTTCACGCGTGCGCGCCACGTTAATAACAGGCAAGCACAAAGCGGAAGTTTAAAATTTTGTTCTTCCACTAAGAACGATTGGAATGCAAAAAATGTATCAATCACTACAGTTTGTCGTAACACCGGAAGAGAAAAATCAAAATGGCCAATCTCAGAATGCGAAAAATGAGTCAATCTAAACAGTTTGTTACATAAAATCGAGGCATGGAAGATTGCAAACGTTTCGTTTTGGAGAAGTTATTTTATAGCTGTTGCTTTTGAGACGATTTGCTGTGATTGTGAAGATTTTACACGATCTATTTAAATTATATTGCCGTGAAGTTAAAGTGAGTTGCGTTATATTTTATACTGTTCAGTTTTTGGACGGTTAATTTTTCTAGTAAACCACGTTCACTTTTTGAAGGAGCTGTTTCGATTTACGGAGCTGATCTACTACAACTCAATGCAAACTTCCCAAAAACCGTCCACACGAATGTACATTTTGTAATCTAAAATTATACACTCTCGTTCCAGTACCTTCCCTTAAGTGCATCTAGGCCCGCACTTTCTAACCTGTGGTTACAACTAGTTGCGGGCCCAAGAGAGGCCCGCAACCCTAATCTTGACAGTGACCAGCGGATTGCGTTTTACGCGTGCGCGCCACGTTAATAAAAGGCAAGCACAAAGCGGAAGTTTAAAATTTTGTTCTTCCACTAAGAACGATCGGAATGCAAAAAATGTGTCAATCACGACAGTTTGTCGTAACACCGGAAGAGAAAAATCCGTTCTCCAAGAATGATAAGAATGCGAAAAATGAGTCAATCTCACAATGCGAAAAATGAGTCAATCTCAACAATTTGTCACATAATCGAGGCATGGAAGATTGCAAACGTTACGTTTTGGAGAAGTTGTTTTATAGGTATTGCTTTTGAGACGATTTGCTGTGATTGTGAAGATTTTTCACGATCTATTTAAATTCATATTGCCGTGAAGATAAGGTGAGTTGCGTTATATTTTATACTGTTCAGTTTTTGGACGGTTAATTTTTCTGGTAAACCACTTTCACTTTTTGTTTCGATTTACGGAGCTGATCTACTACAACTCAATGCAAACTTCCCAAAAACCGTCCACACGAATGTACATTTTGTAATCTAAAATGATACACTCTCGTTCCAGTACGTTCCTTTAAGGTTACTGTAGACCTTCAGGGGTGTTTTCCGAAGAATCACTCGTATGCGCGCCGCTGATACTGTAACCATAGAAAAGTATATATCATCATAATGCTAATAAAATGTAGAATCAGAAGAAATAACTTTTTTTAAGATTTGATTTAATGGTAAGCGCGCGCTAGCCTTCAAAAGCAAAACTGACACTATTTGTTAAACTGAATTACCTGCCTTCCTGCTCGCAAGTACGACCAAACAAACTGGACAAGGTCAATCAGTAGGTGATAGGCTAGAAAAGGATGCGGGACTTTTTCGATATTCCGACTGGTTGTCGAGAAAATCTATTTTGAAGTTGGCGAATTTAATATTTGCCGATCTTCGTCACATGAGAGCGCGTAAAAGGAGAAGTATTTGGAATATCAAAAAAGCCTCACACCCTTTTTCGCATTGATAACCAAGGAACATTTTGGGCAAATTTTATAAGAATCCGTCAAATCTATATACCCTATTAATTCGTTTGAAACAAGGAAATCCACGCAAAAATAAAGTCCGAGTTTTAGACTCCGAAAGTTTAAAGGCTTATCACACCTCATCAAAGCGGCTGCCAACTGGGTCATGCCGCCGACCAATGAAACACGAGCTTCGGATCCCCCGAGCGCCCGCAACAAAAATAGCTCATTAAATTTGCGGGAAGTTTTGCAGTCGCAGTCGATCACCGTCGAGAAGCGAAAACATGGGTAAAGATCAACGAGAAAAGCCTCTGGAAAAACAGTTAAGAGAAAAGGCACTAGTCAGCGAAAGGGAAGAAAAGTTGTGGCGACCTCCAAAGTACCAAACATCCAGTCAACCGAGCGCGATCCAAAACAAAAATTGGTCACACTCCAATTCCTCCGATTATGTGCTTGCGTTCGATTCCTCGCCACTGGTCGAATCAGATTCTGCTAAACCAGGGGTAGCAGCTTTCGAAGCCAGCAGCTTTAAACTACCGGCACCAACCTCTCTGGAAGTTGAAGGATGTGAGACTCCTGAAACATCGCTTGAAGGCTGGTGAAACCAGGAACCTTTGTCACTGGCGGCGAGCTTCCTCCTGCTTTCATCAAACAAATCGCCTTTCTCCTTTTTCTCCAGGTTTCTTACGAGATTTTGTCCAAGGTGTCTTTTCTCTTTTCGGTGAATTTATAATGTAAGTTTTCACGGATTCTGCATTAAAATATTCACTGATACCAACGGCCAAAACGACGCGACACAGCACAACTTTCAATGTAAACAAAATATTCAAATGTTTGTAATTTTAGTCCCGGATAAGATTTGCCGCGAAAAATCAGTAGACGCTAGATGTGGTTATTAGCGGAGCTCCACAGCGGCTCGAAGAGCTGCAGAGCGGAGCCCCATAACTACCGTGCGAAGATAGAAATTGAGAAAACCCTGCGTTTGAGTTTTCATGGTCATCGAGGCTAGCGGCATGGCTCGCGGGCGCATGCGCCTAGCGACGACGACGACGACGACGTTGCCCCAACATGGCGGCCATAGTCATCCGGGATATTTAGAAGGTCCGAAACGAGGCTTTGTATTTCGCGCGCTTTTTGCGGCTTGCCGCGGCTACACAACCTACAGCCAGCAGTCTACAATGTTTTGCTGAAGAAACGGATTATTCATAGCGGTTTTGGAGGGAAAATTCTCTTCCTACAAGTTTTCAAGCGTTTTTGGAGGGACATAAGCATAAAGCTGAGTTCTTCCTACAAGTTTTCAAGCATTTTTGGAGGGACATAAGCATAAAGCTGAGTATCTATTTTTCATTTGTTAAAGAGCTGCCTAGCTGCTTTTGGTGTTGCTTTAAAACTATTATAATTTTGCTGACAAGGTAATGGTTCTTCCGTTGAGTCGCGAGCTAGATGTTTTTTTATTTTGACGATTTATTTCAGCTATCGAATCTTCTTTAAGCAGTTGCGTACACCAGGCGTATTTAATAACTTTAGTGACAGCATTGTCAATGTGTGAGGGTCTGTGTGAGGAGCTCTGCTTTTAGGCTTGCCTAAATCTATTTAATAGAACGTCTTTATTTATTTATTAACTCTTCTCCAAAATAGTTTTTCTCCGAAATCTCGCGATCATGGAATGATTTCAAACAACTTTTTTCACCAAAGTTTAAATCGATGTTTTAGCTATGTCAGGAGCACAGAAAAAAAATTCACAAAATTCAGTCTTTGAAGGTCTACAGTAACCTTAAGTGCATCTAGGCCCGCACTTTCTAACCTGTGGTTACCACTAGTTGCGGGCCCAAGAGGCCCGCAATCCTAATCTTGACAGTGACCAGTGGATTGCGTTTTACGCGTGCGCGCCACGTTAATAACAGGCAAGGACAAAGCGGAAGTTTAAAATTTTGTTCTTCCACTAAGAACGATCGGAATGCAAAAAATGTGTCAATCACGACAGTTTGTCGTAACACCGGAAGAGAAAAATCCGTTCTCCAAGAACGATAAGAATCCGAAAAATGAGTCAATCTCACAACGCGAAAAATGAATCAATCTCAACAGTTTGTCACATAAAATCGTGGCATGGAAGATTGAAAACGTTACGTTTTGGAGAAGTTGTTTTAGAGGTGTTGCTTTTGAGACGATTTGCTGTGATTGTGAAGATTTTTCACGATCTATTTAAATTCATATTGCCGTGAAGATAAGGTGAGTTGCGTTATATTTTATACTGTTCAGTTTTTGGACGGTTAATTTTTCTGGTAAACCCCTTTCACTTTTTGAAGGAGCTGTTTGACATGTTTCGATTTACGGAGCTGATCTACTACAACTCAATGCAAACTTCCCAAGAAACGTCCACACGAATGTACATTTTGTAATCTAAAATTATACACTCTCGTTCCAGTACCTTCCCTTAAGTGCATCTAGGCCCGCACTTTCTAACCTGTGGTTACCACTAGTACTAAATACTAAAAGCCGGATGCTCTTCCCTCGCGGCTTATAACGGCAGAAATTACTTTCTGCAGGTGTCCAATGTATTTCTGGCACTTCTCAGGCGTCACGCTATCCCAGAAGGAAAAAACCTTGCGTACGTCACACGTACAATGAACTCGAAGTTGAAGGTAGTAGCACAGAGAAATCGCTCGCGAATGTGGAATTTTAGAATCCATAATGTGGAGATATTCACAGAAAGAATTGCACCATTAACGGACAGCAGCTCTCAATTGTTTACATCACGTTGTCGCTAGCCATATTGGTTTTGCGTTCTTCATTCCGTGTGTCTTGTTTCTTGGTCCTTTCCTCTCGCACCTGGTGCTTGATTAAAAATGGCTCTCTTAAAAACTAATAAACGGAATTAAGTTCAAGTACGAATGTTTGTCTCTTTTGTAGACCTCTTACGTTTTCTGGTAGGTTCAACAATCGAAAATGTTTCGGCAGAAGCCCCTGAACCGCCCGTAACCGCCCGTGTACGACAACTCACGAATTCCCTGAACCGCCCGTAACCGCCCGTAAAATGGCCGCTGGTCTTGACCCTCTCCCCACTCTTACTGAGTGTTATTTGCTCTTTTGTCCTCATAGAGACTTTGACAGGTAATAAACCAATCATTTGCCGTCTTTTGCGCATATTTTGACAGCTGATGAGAATAACACGAGGTCGGGATTTTCCGATGAGCGCAAGCCAACACGTTTTGCGAAAACAATGGCGGCTTCTTCTGAAATTGACCCCGAGGTCGCGTCAATTTTTGGGGACTCAGAGAGCGAAGACAGCTTTAATGGGTTCAGAGAGTATTTATTTTTTGAAAATGATTGTTGTTTGCTTGACCTTTTTGACCCTTTGGCTGTGGTTAATTTTATTTGATGAGATAATTCGATTTGCGTGTTCTAACGCATTTACGCATTAATTTTGGGTTTTCCTTTTGCCAGTTTTTTGACTACAGTTCTTTCATGATTGACCCATTTCATAATTTGGCTACCATTTATCTTTCATATTTTGAATAAACTTGATTTGGAGACCCATTTGTGTGTCTTTTATGTGATGTACAGAGTATATTTCCTTTATCATGTTTATTGATGCTTAGCGCTTGCGGCTTGTTTACGTTGAAATTATTGATGCGCTTCTCTTTGTGGCTTCACCTGTCTGAAAGAAAACTTCAATAAACTTTAGTTAAACTAAGGAACAGTATTTAGAAATCGTGTTTTTGACCATTTTGGCTTTGACCATTGTTTTCTCATGTGTTTTGTGCGACCCGTGAAATATTTATTTTTGTGAATTTTGTCGCGCGGTAAAGAAATTATTCGATTTCCATAGTCCTGTTGACCATTTGTATCAATTCCTCTGGTTAAACAGCATTTATTTTACATTTTCTAGTCGCTTATTTATTCCTCTTCAAAAGGGAGTTTGTTTGAAAACTTGATCTTGTCTTTGGGTTTACTGCGCATATGGTTTACTTCACGCGTTCGCGAACGCAAATTTTTAGGCCAAAACTCCCAGGGAATTGGAGGGTTGTCGCGCTTTAAAGTCCCAGGAGTGAATGGGTTAAAAACATGCGAACAAAGCAATTTTTTCTGAAAAAATTCTGCACCTTATAACCAAGAAACTACGGAAATTTGTGTAGAGTCATTCATAAAATTGTTTTTTTATTCCTCGTATTCAGTTCTTCATTCCTTGTAGACAACTCACCACTTGAAGGTTTCCGATAACGTTTGTTCACGCAACAGAAGTCGGCCGTCAAATCCTACTACGAACTGTCATGTGAGGAAAGACTTTATTCCATTAACCTTACGACAAATACCAAAATCGTTTGTTACGTTTCTTAAACGAAACTCTGATCAAAAGAAACCCGAGACTGGTGTGGCAAGTCAAAGGTCTGCCGATGCATTCGAAGTATACGGTGCTTTCCTTACAACGTCGTTCGGACGCAAAATCGACTTGCTTTGCATTCACTTATTTAGTGTTACACTATACATTATAATTAGGCTTCTATGTCTCCTTTGTCATATGTTCTGAAGTTAATGAGGTAGATTTTTAGTCCCATGAGTAAAGTTTTATGCAAGTTTCATTGTACGCGCGCATAGATTTGACACGCACGCGCGCTTGACAGAGTGACACAATCGATTTTCTCGCGCTTTACGCGCAAGAAATGCTTCAATACTTCTGGGCGGTACTGTAACATAAAAGCACAAAAACTACCATGGTATAAATCCTACCCAGGATTCGGAATATGATCCTCATGAGTTCCTGGTAGGACCTTGATTAAGATTCTGATGGAATCTTATTCCTGTGATAGGAACCTTATATTCAAGATCCTGCAGGATCCTGAATGCAGTCCTACCATATTCACACACGTATAGGCCGCACTTTTTTTTTTCAAATAAATTTTGTGCAAAATGGGGATGCGACCTATACACGGTATAGTGTTGATGTATGATGTTTTAGTCAGTCGTTGCTGAAATGAACATTTTGAAGCCTGAATGCATCCGTCCAAACCTTTCTCCTCGTTGACTTAATAAATCATTCAGTCTGGAGGCTTTAAGTATATCCCATAATCGAGAAATGATCCACGTATGTAGAATCTAACAGAACACGTGTACAAGTAGCGATCGCATGTCTCACATGCTGCATGTTTAGAAATAGATTTGAGATTCAACATGGGTTTTTTTCTGTCAGATAATAACTTTTAATTATACAACTTAGCGTGGTTTCCAGTGAAAACATAGTCCAAGAACATCAAACACTGCATAGAAAACACAGCATTAACTCTCATGCGAGTTGACACAATCCGCCATTTTTGTATGATTCATTCAGTAACCTTAGCAACCCATAACAATTGTGCGTGAGTGAAACAAATGTCTTGAAGTTTGATCCCTGCACCTCACTGAATCAATAAATCCTTCAGAGACAATCTGAAGGCTCTCACTGTTTTTTATAACTGAGAAATGATTCATGCATATGGAATTGCCAGAATCTCCGTCAACATCTCTGTCACAATGCGTGTACAAATACACCAAAGTAACGATTGCATGTCTCGTGTGCTTATGCTTTCAATTAAATTTGAGATTCAATTTGGATTTTTCTGTCAAATAATTTATCAGTTACGTGTACTTACAAATGAGCTTGGTTTCTAACGAAAACAAAGTCTGAGAACAACAAACACTGTATAGGAAACGCAACATGAACTTTCATGCGATCGAGTTGACACAGTTTTGTTTGTTCGATCGGTTGCATGCCATGTTAGATTATTTATCGCGATGAATTTTGTCACATAAACAAATAACAGTATCTTGGTGGTACTTGGCACTCGCCAGGCCTTTGCGCTTTTAAGTACACATGAATTTTTGTTTTCTCAAGAAAATATGGTCAAAACTCAGGGTGCGGCTTATACACAAGTGCAGCCTATACACATGCGAATACGGTAATAAGATCCTGATTGCATCTTGATTAAGATCCTAATACTGTAGGATTCCTATTACAGTTCCTATTCCTGTTCCTGTAAGGATCCTATTCAAGATCCTGTAGGATTCTAATATACAGGACCCTAATGAAGATTCTATAATATCTTGTAGGATCCTATCCATGATCTTACTGTAAACTAGATCACTTGGGCTACACTTTGATACGTATTCGAAGAAACTTGTGTGACCTTGAATGATTTAGAGTGGTAGCAAGCCTTGAGAAAGTAGGAGACCACAGAGATTCGTTGTCGTTTTAGACCATCTGAGTTACCTTAGAGGAAAACACAGTCTTCATTGGAAGGTCATTTTGTGCTTTCCAAACAAACTCTTGCGCTGCTGGTTGCCTCCCACAAAATTAATAAATTGGCTACTTCAACTATGTCCATACCATCTGCCAAGTCCTTGTGGACATGCAGAACTATAGGGTGGTGAAGCCTGGCCTCTTCTGTCATTGAACGCAGGTACATGTAGGTCCTAACCACTTTTAAGCAGAGAAAGAGCGCTCACTGGCAGCATTGGTTGCTGGCCTGACAAGCATAAGCTTACCAAGTGTGCAAATCTCAGTTGGTAGGAGTTTGTGAGCATTTCTGAGTGATTGAAAAAAGTCCAGGAGATCAGCAATCATTCAGGAGGTGTTGTTCCCCAGTGACTGCACTTGCCTGGAAGAAGTGACATCTGGGGTTCAGACTTGTACCGCTGCATTTTGAAGTCTCTTACTCCTTGGGTTGCTTGTTTAACTCATAGTGGTCTAAAGCCCCCTTATAACTGTCCAAAAATGCAACTTGTGAATGTTGTGTTGTAAAGATGCTGCGAAAACGTGTTCAGCTTGTGGTAGTTAGCGTTACACTTTCCGCCACTTTGCAATAACCAGTCGAAAGGTCGCTTTGAAATGCCAAGTTCCTGACCTCTTTGTGCCTTTTTTAACACAGTCAAAGGGTCTATTAGAAATTACATAGAACAAAACATGTAAATCATGAACTTCAACTTCATCAGAAACGAGCGACAATGTGTCACACGATAGTAACTTTTAATAACCTTGAAATCTTTGTCAGTCACCAGTCATTGTCATCCAAACCCCAACTGTTAGATCTGAATCGTCGGAACCAAACATTTTGAAATTAATGTATTGATCAGCTCGACTCACGTAGAACTTGATAAGATCTTGACAGAATCCTGTAGGATTTTATCAAGATCTTGTACCACTATCCTACATATCCTGTATATGATCCTGATAAAATCCTATCAAGATCCTGTATCGTGATCCTATAGGATGTAATCGAGATCCTGTATCGTGATCCTATAGGATCTTGATAAAATTCTATGAAAAGCCGATAAGATTTTAATAAGATCATGATTTTATCAGGATCCTGCATCATGACTGTACAGGATCAGTATAGGATCTGTTGCAGATCTTGACAAAATCTTGACAGGATCCTGTAGGATTTTAGAAGGACTAGTTTTTTTGGGATCCTTTGCAGGATCCTAATCCTATTATCCTAATCTTATTGAGGATCCTACGGTTCCTGCAGAATTTTCAACAATCCCACAGGATCCTGTAGAAATCTTGTAGGATCCTGTCTAGGATTTCTACTTACATAGCAGTTAGGCACCTTACCTTTTGCGTCAACAACTTTTGAAAACACCGCATGATTTTTGTTTCTATAGGATGTACATTGCAGCTTCTACATGTCCTTTTAGCTGCTGCTACATTTATTAACTTAACTGTAACAACTTCTACTTTAACAGGCCCAGAATGTGATGCAAAAATAGTTGGAATTACTTTGGTTCAAGCGTGGAAGGATGCTTATAGAAATAAAGGCTCAACTGAGTACAAGTCTCTGTCCACCAACGTCACATCTGCAGTAAGACTTGTTTTCTAGAGATATTTTCACTGGGTATTTAAATCCATTAAACTGTATTGGCTCATACCAGTACAATACTGATAATCCTTTATGCTTTGGGTAGACGTTGCCAAAATAAAATAATATACAGACCACTAGGATATAAAAGTTGATTTGCCACAAAATGCAAGTGCTTAAGATAAGTAGCACAGTCACCTCTCTATTTGACATCTATTCTATGCATTATTTGTAATATCTTGGTTTCTACTTAGCATACCATCATAAATTTTTTTACATATCTTATGGATAGCTACAGTATCGGACAGAAGTAACCTAACGGGGAATGCGTTACTGGACGCTTAAGGAACGCAAATTGGAACGCTAAAGGAACGCTAATAGAACGTGAAAGGAATGCTTAGCGAACGCTAATGCATGTCACATTTTATCAAAGCTGCAGTAAAGGTAACGCTTTCTAGAAGCTACCTGGAATGCATTCTCGAAAGTTATAGGGAACGCGTTCCAATGTGCATGCTCAACGCCATGAGTTTTTGGTTGTGTAATTTAGACGATACCGTACATGTACATGAACGTATACCAAAATGACAGAGAACTCTCAAACTACATAAGTACAAATCGATTTGTTTTAACGAATGAAGATCAGCTTCAGCTTATCACAAGTAAATTTAAGCTTAAATCAAATTAAACGACCTTCTCTCACGGTTTCAGTAGCTCAAAAACCTCCTGAGTTTGTTGGTATAAAGTTTGTAAAGTTAAAAATATTAAAAGTGGCATTGTGGAAGAAGGACAAGATGTCGTCATTGACTTCAATGGCAAAGATGAGAGGGCAACAGTGAATATAGCCATGAATATAAGCAAAATAACTCTGACTTGTTTACAGCGAAAGTCTGTTTGTACAACTCGGTGCCGAGAAAATACCTAAATAAAGAAATGGAAGCGGGCGAGTTACACTGGGACTGGGTTGAGACTCAACAATAGACAAAAATGTGTGGAAAATGTAAACCCACCTTGAGAGGATGTTTTGGTTTACGACGGGGCTCTCCCACTTTATGAAAGGAACGGCGAGTTGAACGTTCAATGTTAACTGAACATTCGTCTGAGAATATGATGTCTGCGAAGTCATCTCTGTCGGATAAAACTTTCAAACAGTGTTCCAATCGCCTGGGTTTGTTGACATCTTTTACTACTTGGCAATATTTTGTCCCACACCATGTCCAGCCAAGTTTCTTCTGCACTCGCCTGACTGTTCGAGGTGACACTTTGATATCGCAACAGGCAAGCAAAATGTGAGCAAGTTTGATGGAAGAAAGTTCATCGTTTCTTCGCATCTCTTCGTCAATAACATGAAAATGTCAGATGCCGAGATATTTGTTTCGTCCTGTTTGTGGTTTGTCATTCACAGAAGTTATGGAAGAGAGCAAAGAGGCCATTGCAGGTAATGATTGTAATGAATCCTGTGAAGATTGAGTTCCTGAGAAGCAAGAAGAATGACTTTCTACAAAAAGAAAAGCTATGAAAGAAGATAAAATGAAAAGGTCAGTGTAAAAACAGTATATCCACACGTATATATAGCTTCGAATGTGGAACGAAGATACTGATCAATGCTTTACCATTCGTGTTTCTATTGCTATGTTTGCAAATTCAATAGGTTGTTGTTATTCCTGTAATCAATCTCTAAAACCTGTTTCCCAACAATAACAAACAAGTACAGCAGTCAACTACAAACGTTTTTAAAGAATGTTAACTTAAATGATGTGATGGAAAAAGCAATTATTTAGTGGATAAGATATAATTGGTAGGACTTATCATCCTGCTTATTTTGTGGTGGATGGCAGAAATATAAGTAGCAATTATTGAATGAGGTTGAGTATGATATGAAGAATAATGCAGATCAAGGAGGGAGTTATCCCATAAGGCTGAAGGCCGAGACGTGATGGAGACTTTATTCAAAAAACAAACGGAAAAAAAAGAAAAAGAAACCTGGTCGGAAAGCCAAGTGGTATTCACTGGCACTTGATGATCTTATAGATATCATTGTGAGTAACATCTCATATAAAAAGAAACTTATTTTTACGAACTTAAAGAATCAAAGAAATGGAGAGCTGTATGGAGAGATTTTAAAAGAAGTTAAATACTGTCGCCTCGAAACGGTCATCGAACTGGAACGGTCTCGATTATGCACAAATATGCATGAGTTCTGATAAGAAGACAATAGAGCTTTCAATTCAATTTCAATTCAAAACTCAAGTTCAGAATAAAGTGAGAAATGACGGTTACTGCTCCTCTCCTCGAGTATAAACAACATCGATGAACGGAGACGTGAAATCTCAGTAAGCGTGATCCTTGAAAGAGTTTTTCAAATAAACAGGGATGTGATAGCCGGCGAAATGCATTTTGTATCTTACCGACGATTCTTTCTGATCGTATAATTAGTACCATGTGTTGTTGATCGCAAGACATGAAACGTAGAAAGGCATGGAAAACTAAAACTTTGTTTTCAATGAGCAAAATAACTGAATTGTCATGTAGTTTTCATGATTTAATCCAGGTTGGTAAGCTTCAGGCGCAGTGCACGCTGTTGGTGAGCAATTGAAATGTGTCAACTCTAATCGCATCGCACGCAAAAAGTACCGTATTTTAAGTAATCGAATTCGCCACAAAGTACGACAGTAACTTTTGTTTGGAATAAGAATTTTGAACCTTAAGAAGTCAGTTTTAAAAATACAGCAATAAAGATGCGCTAATATGCATGTTATTTTTAGTGTCACGCGTAACATTTTATCTTAAACCGAAACCACGATACAGATTTCATAAGTTTTATTTTTGTTTGATTCAAAATATAGTCATGCACTCACAAGTTCATACAATGCAGTTTAATTTTAAGTGTGAGTAGCCACAACAACTATTTTCCTTACAGATAGTGAGCTGGCTAACAATGTGTGGACGAAATGTCCAAGAATATTCTTTTACGGCAGTTCCCTGACTCCAGAGCAAGTTAGTGTAATATAAGTTGTACCTCAAAAATAAAACTGCAGATTGAAATGGACATGTCCTTTGAACTGCTGCTTCTTACATTGACATCTTTAATGATTACTACTTTTCATATCAATAGTACAAGTTGAAATAACATTTTGTCTGCACGAAGAAGGAACTTGATAGTGCTACCAGGTTAACACGATAACCGTTGGACGATACTCGATACACGTTTACTGCCTGCCAATACTCGATGCACGAAGCCCTATACACAATGG
Organism: Ricordea florida; assembly: GCA_949710005.1. Classification (NCBI taxonomy): domain Eukaryota; kingdom Metazoa; phylum Cnidaria; class Anthozoa; order Corallimorpharia; family Ricordeidae; genus Ricordea; species Ricordea florida. The sequence goes on along the minus strand of OX453274.1, from coordinate 20,528,952 downwards.
TTCTTTACAAATACCCGATACACTTAAGACGGTTTTTGAAAGAAAACGATGCACGATGCACGAAACTACACACCGTGTTATGCGTTTGTTCACCAACAGCGTGCACATAGCCTTCAGTATTTCGCTTGTACTCGATGTAAACTGTCGGTCAATTTCATTTATAACTAATGAACGCCTCGCCATGTCGCGTCACGTCCTGTGAATTTCACTGTTAATGTGCCTCATTTCGTCCGTAATTTGCTCTTCAATCACCAGTTTCCTCAAGTAAATCGATTTTTCTTACACTTTTTCCACTGAGCCTGAATTTGTGATGTCGGCACAGGATACATTTGGCGCACATAAGCCCTTACCCTACCCAACTTGTTAGCATTCAGCGTTTCCTTGCCTTTCTTCCCTGTGCAATTTTGATCGTTTAACTTGTCTGGCGAAAACATAAACTTACCTAATTTAACTGCAAAATTCCCCGCTAAACAGTTTTCCCCCTTAATTTTTACTATATCTGCTAATAACCTACCCTCTTCGTCCAATCCCTCCCCGACTTCTTCCTCCTCAGCCCATCCCTCTTGAAAATTGTATAGATTACATATATCCCCTCTGCTAATTGCTTGAAAACTTTCTTTAGAACTGGAAACTACCGTTAAACCCTGACTTTGAGACTGCATTAATAACGATATTATAAGACTGCATTAATAACAAAATTATAATTTTCTGGTTAGAAAGTATTAGTTGTTGACCAAGGAAGAACTAATCGAGAGTATAGCACGCTTCTGGGAGGAAAGAGTTGACGCAGCCAAGTGCAGAAAATACATTGGCCACCTGAACACCGTCTTACCATTAGTGGTGACCCATCAAGGAAGAGCGTCTGGCCACTAAATCATATCCCCCTACTAAAAGACAACGGCTCCTTTAGGAGCCACCAAACCTGATAAAAGTCATGACCAAGACATATAAACAAGAACATGTTTTAAATATCGTTGCCATGCACTCTCATACTAAACAAAATTCCAAGGGCTTTTTCATTAAAGTAGTCTAAGGGTATGGGCGAAGTTAGATTTACATGATGCAGGAACTGCTGACTAATTACTTGGCGATGAATTTCGTGATTGCGTCGTCCAAACATGTAAATAATTCAAACTAATAGGTCCCGCATTGGAGTTAAGCTCTCCACGCACTTTCGACTACGAACAGACAAATCTTTTCACAAGTGTTTAGAACGAATAATTATGGTCGTGATTGTTTACGCAGCAGATCACAGACCTAATCGCACAAAGAATAAGCTTATTTAATTAGAAACCACTCCAGCGTTAAGCTCATTATTTGCTCATTACAAGAAAGCACTCGAAAGACTTGATATTCGACTCGATACTCGATAGTTGCAACTCGATACTCTCGAGTATCGAGTCTCAATACTCGGCTCGATACGAAGTGTCAACTTACATCTGGGCGGTACTGTATGAAAGACCATATATTTGAACTGCGGATTAATACGTAATGACATTAATTGATCATCACAGTTATGCACACAACTTAAGCAGCTGTGAAATTAAAGCCTGAAAAAAAAACTCAGGCCTGAATGGGATTTGAACCCATAACCTCTGCAATACCGGAGCAGTGCTCTACCAACTGAACTATCAAGCCATCAGACACAGGACACAGGAGATGTTGTTTCATTGCGATGAAATAAACAACAAAACAAGAAAACAAGCATTCAATACTCTCCTCCTCCGAGCAACTAGGTGGTTTAACGCCATTTGCATGTTAAGGCGCCTTCTTCTTCCTTCACGGATGGCATTAGCGATGAGAAATTCTTCAGAGTTGTTTCCTCGGTGATTTTCCGAAAACTCCGCCATGTTGAATCCTCTTGGGTTCATATCAGTAACCGCTGACCGTAATGGTTTTATTTTGTTGTACATGACGGCCTGAAACTTAAGGGAATGCACCTGTTTATGACCATTATACAGAACTCTCTGATGCCACCCAGGTCTGTACACAGGGCAGATGGTTCCATCTATGAATCAAAAACAGTTTTGGAGTGGCGATCCTCTCAATGAAACGGCCCTTGCATACTCCTCAATTGCCTGAGCATTTAATAAATCTGGGTTCCAGTCAGTTCCATGGGTGTCGTAGATGTATTCAAGTACTTTGTTCATTTCCATACTTGATACTGGGATAGGCCTACCAAATAGCGGAACCATGTCCAAGTAGTGACAGGGATATGCAAACTGCTTGAGTGATATGCACAGTCCCTGCAAACCATCTACAGTAAAACCTGCATTAAGCGGACACCCTCGGGGAATGCTCTAGTATCCGCTAATACAGTTTTTAACTCGTGGATACGCGAAGCGTATTTGCGAGTTTTTGTGGGGACTCCGATATGCAAATTGTCACTCACTCACTCACTCCAGTGTAGACACACTTCATAATTAGTCGGATAGAACTCGGGGGCACCGATATGAAGACGACAATTGTCGTGACCGAAGTCACCGAAGTCTGTTGATGAAAGTTCACGCTGAAAGTGTATCGTACTGTTGCCAGAGTTTGTAATGATTTTGTAGCTTAAGAGGACGATTAGCGAGGCCCTGTTAGGGGTAAATTTCAACAAGCGACATGGCCTTGAAACGGCAACATAAAGGAGCTGAAATGGCGACGAACGACGAGCCGCTCACGGGAAATTACGACAGCGACCTTCGACCTTCCGAAATTGCGATGTGATAAAATGTTTGAAACTCAGATGCGCGACATAGAGAACCTCACTAACAGGGCCTCATTAGCGGTCTTACTAAAATAAAAAAGGAGTTTAAATGTTTCCAGTTAGGACAATGGCCAACTTGGAGACTGAATTTCATGAGCCTTTTACTCGGCCAGGCGCTAAACGTAAACAGATAATAACTATTCGCTTTTCCGACATCGACCGCCATTGACCGCCCCCAAGATTACAAGCAGTATAATTATGAATTTCAGTTGGCTCGAAAGTGATCTGAAGATGAGAAAATTTCTTGCTAATGTAGTAAGCTTTGATGAGAACTCATAGAGCGAAATTAGCACTTGATTGAGAACTTATATGAGCGAAATGAGTACTTACTGAACGAAACGACTACTGAAAACAGAATAAATTGACGAATCCATGATGTGACCGAAGAACTTCTGTGGCCAACCTGGATAAGAAACATCGCATGTAGGACTTTTCTACTGATTTAAGTGTTAGTACTAACAGGAATGGAGTTGTAGAAGTTTTGGGATGGCCAAGAAGTATGTCAACATTTACTTGTAAATATGGAGGCGGCTGCCGTGACAGAGAACTATGAAGGTTACAATGTAACAAAGTCATCAAAGGGTTTGAAAAGAGTAAGTCATGTAGAAAATGTATTAAGCGTTATATTATATACAATACACCACAAGCCTTTTCAATGAAAAGTTTTCTGTCTATTGATTTCCGAATTTACCTTGAAGTGAACCAGATTGTGTTGAAGTAAATATGTTGGAAAAGTATAGGCTTACCAGTTTTGCTTACTGTTGTGTGACTCATCATATTTACATTGCAAAAACAAGAAGTTAATAAGCATAAAAACAGAGATGTATTGCTGTATTAATGATGAAAGTGTGATTCAGCCTTTTAAGTGCGAAACTGTATATTTATGGACTTGCTGTGATCACTTGGTATAGATCATCAGTTACAAAGTGTGATGATAACAGACACTAAGTCAGTGCACCAAAAATTTACTAGCTGCATGCACAAATGGTAAAACTAGTGTAGAAAATATGGAATGGGTTTAGCCAACCTGCCATTCAAACCTACATGTAAGCAATGGGAAGTTGCCAATCTGTTCTGAGTGTTGTCCAATACATGTGTGTCTGTTCTAAGGCTACCAAAATGTGATTTCCCGTGAAACCAGATGCCTAAATAGAGGTGGAGAATTATCTCTAATGATAGCAATGTTCAATGTACCAGCTGATGTGAATTCAGTTGTTTACACTCTATCTACACCTATAAATGAATTATAAGCAATTCTTATCAAATTGAAAAGAAAATTAAGTCACAAGCACCATTATAAGTTTTAAAGTGTTAGACCAAGAAAGTGTTGAAACCAATGAACTCTTTTAAAATGAGCATATACTGATAAGTCGAGGAGAAGTGGCTGAATAATATGTAAATAGCGCAGCTATAAATGAACACAATGATTGGGAAGTGTTTCTAAACTCCAGGAGTAAACAAATAGATGCACCATATTCCAAGGAATCTATTGAAGAACATGCCAACAAAACTGAACAATTGAAGCTGTTATTACTGATTCTAAAAAAGATGATATTGATGATGGATAGTGCAAAGTCGAGGACTGCCATTCAGGTGCCGTAGATTCATCAGCTGGGCAATCCAACATGGTTTTGCTCATTATCAGCTGCAGAATCAAGGTGGATATTTCTGTTGAAAACATTGAATAGACTTGTAGACAACAAAAACTATAATGATGATAAAATTGACAATGTCATGGCAACAAAAGTCAGACCTTATTCAGAAGAACCCTGCTACATGTGTTAGAAACTTTGAACACACAGACAGTGAGCAGCAGGATACCAGAACTACATTTGGTTTTTGCTCCATTTAATCCTGTATTCTTATGTTAAGTTATCAAATTTTTTAACAACTGTATGCTTGCCACCTGCCTTATAACTGATGCCTAGTGTAGTCAAACGATTGGCGTCATGTACTCACTGTATGTTTATTTCGAAAAGCTACTCAGCTCCCTGGTCATGTTTATGTTGTGATTATAGATTATTAAAATTATCTTCAAGTTCATTCAATCACAACTATGAAAAAACACTTCGTTAATTTTAAAATTATTTCTTTTTTCTCTATTTTGTAAACATATCCACGAGTTCACCATAGTCCTACTTTGATTGATAAATAATGTCATATGAGGTGTCCAATGCCATTAAAATTAACGGTGGAAATGTTTGGAAAACTCCCAGAGACTACAACGAAATATGTTTGCATTATTTTCTTTGTTAAAGTGGAACAATTGATCGTATTACTACAAACATAGATTACACCTCAAACTTGAAGAAACTTGAGTGAAACAAACTCAGTCTATAGAAACAAAACGAAATGAGAAAACAATACTGCACCGTGAAACTGATCAAATGAGCAAAACAAGCTGTATATTGTACCAGAAATCAAAAGTGTCCTTTTCTAAGCTGTTTACTATACTGATCATTAACAATAATAGTCATCAATTCTTGATCATTTGAGCTTTTTAAACTTCATTTTCTGAAGCAGGTTGGTTGCCTTGCTAATGGCCAACATTACATCCTCTTGTCCATGATATCTGGAATATTCCAGCGGCATTTCAGATAATCGTGACTCCTTGTTTTCTGATTTAATGGCTGGTTCCTTTTTGGTTTGATCCTCCTCTTTGTCTGAGTTTCCACATCAAATTGCTTTGCTGGTGTTGCTTCAGTGGAAATGCTCTCATGATTGTTCAAAACTTTTTCTCTTGCCTTTTTTGTCCATTTTGGATCTGCTGGGTCAAAGAGAGCAGAGCATATTTGAATTTCATTTTCAGCCGCTAAAAACTTGTCTGCAGTGCAGGATGCTTCCATTGCCGTAATGAGTTCTTGCAATCCTGAAACTTCTCCCTCAAAGGGATCATCCTCCTTGCCAACTTCATCAGGGTACAACCCAGGTGTTTCGAAACATTTGACAATTGTTTCTCTCCAGATATCATCCCATGCCTGCCTCCTCCACTCAATAGACATCAACCAGTTGACAGATTTCACTGTCGATGTCGCTTGCACTGTTTGATCCATCCACTATACTACAAACATGACGCAACAACCTTTTCTTGTATCTGCACTTCCATCAAGCGATTATACCGCTATCCAATGGCTGTCTTTGATGTTGTGTTTTTTGGTAAAAACACAATGTTTATGTTCGAAAGTTTATCTTGTAAACCAGCTGGATGGTATGGGGTGTTGTCCATGAAAAGCAAAAGCACGTTGTTGTTTCTGTTTCTGGCCTTTACTCTGGTAAGTGGTTAGTATTTCATCTTTCTCCTTGATTGGCGACTGTACTTGAGTTGTTCCAACACTGAATGCTGATGCAATCTTCCTGTAACCAAATGTTTCTCTGAAAAGTTGATTATTTCCACTCTCTTGTCCACTGGAAGACAGGATCTAACCCTTTTTACATACTTCTTCTGTTTCTTTGCCGATGGCCCGGTTGACGAAGACTTACCCGATGAGATTTTGTACTCATCAGAGCTGATTGTTGATGTACAAAGTTCAGCTTGTTCGTCCTCGTGTTTATAGTTGTTGGATCCCTCGCAACATGAAACGCAAAAAGCAACGCTATACCCAGCTTTCCAGCCCAGGGTTTCTTCAGAAGCAACAACATGGCATCCTGCTCCATTGCATTTTAGACAGCAACAGCATGTGTTTTCTTAAGTTTGCAGTTCCAGCAAGGAACAGTTTCTTGTGTGGAAGTCGACGTGATCAGCACATGGTGAAACAGTAGACGTTGATCAGATGCATGGGCAGTACATCACTTGCCTACCTACGTTTCTCATCTTACACATTGACAGTTTACTTGGGTTCACACTAGCCCACTAAGTCTGTCTTAGACGCTTCCTAAGTTGACTTAGTAAAAATCATCAGTGTGAACTGCTAAGTCTGAAATGCGTGACTTCCGACGTAAGAAAAAAAAAACCCAGGCTTGAACGGGATTCGAACCCATGACCTCTGTGATACCGGAGCAGTGCTCTACCAACTGAGCTATCAAGCCAACTGGGAGCTGGTCAAATTGTGAGTTCATTATATACCTGTAGATGAAGAAGAATGATGCAAATGATCACTTTTTTCTTGCCACAATATCGGTGGACGCTATCATCAAAGAGCAGTCCCAAGCAGAGAACGTCACTCTCAAGTTGAAGCTGAAGATTGACACAGGGGCTGAAGCAAACATAATCTCAGTCAGCATTTACAAGAAAATTGCGGAAAATTTGGTATTGAAACTCAAGCCTCCATCTGCCAAGATTACCACCTACAACAGCAAGTTTGTTTCCATCAAGGCAGTTTGCGACTTCAATTGTCTTCACAAGAGCCAGAGACACAAGCTTCATTTCTTCATCTCTGACGTACCTAGTGAAGCAATTCTGAGCATCGGCTCATGCAAAAGATTGAACATAGTGACATTTATTCACACTGTTACTCCTACCAGCCAAGAATCATTCACAGATGCAATCAAATTAGAGTACAAAGATATGTTTACGGGTCTGGGATGCCTTGTGTCAGAATACAGCATGGAGAGCGATCCAAAAGAAAGTTCAGCCTGTTATTCACCCTCAAGGAAAGTCCCACATGCTCTATGTGGCAAACTGAGAGAAACCCTTGACGATATGGTCAGAAAGGAAGTCATAATCGTAAAAGTTGACACATCCACCAACTGGGTAAAGTCAATGGTAGTGGTAGAGAAAAGGATGACAGTCTTCGCATATGCATCGACCCGCAAGACTTGCATTGTGTCATCAAAAGAGAGCACTTTCAACTTCCCACGATAGACAAGATCATCTCCTAACTCACAAGAGCCAAATACTTCTCAGTACTCGATGCCAGATCTGGCTTTAGGTAAATTCCTCTCTACGAACAAAGCTCCCTGCTGACAACCTTTAACACCTCCTTCGGACGATACAGAAGTCAATCCAGAATTAAAACAGTTATTTCACTTCCAACATAATTCCCTCGATGTACATGGTATTACCTAACTTTGTGTGGATTTGTAGTCACATTCTTCTACTAAAACGAAAGATTTTCAGCTTTGAGCACGGCTGAAACACTTTCAGCCACAATGCTGTGATCACATAGTGTAATGACTCAGCAACAGGGTCAATATTCTAGCACATTCACACAGCCATAGCTTGCTCAAACTCAAATGTATTCACTTGATTTGTGTAGCAAATAATGTTTGAGGTCTTATCTGGGGAATAAGTAATTTAAGAGGGATGAAAACATGATGTAAGTGTAGGAAAATTCATGACCTTAAGCATGTGTATTGAAATAGAGATTAATCAGACCTGTCAATGGAGTCATGAAGAGGTTATTGCTTCAGTGTAGACTGGAAGTGTTGGTGTAATTTTTTTGTTTTAAATATTATATTAGTCATATTTGTTAAATAGTGGTTTAAAATTAACTTCATTTGTTTATTTTTTATACAAATAATGGCCAAAGCCAAGACTGGCCATGCCAACAAAGGGTTATTGGTGTACTGTCCCAAAACATTGGTTCTTTCAATCAACATTACAAACCAAAAGACACATGCAATTAAAGCAATTAAAACTGCAATTAAGTGCTAATGCATTTTATCAACTTTGTTACACCAAATGGAATGCTGATTGTGTCACTTATGTTAACTAAAGTCAATCAAATAGTATGTATATCGTTCCATCTTCATTGAAATATTAGCTAAGCCAAGAATATTTCTTCCTTTGTTTTGTTCCTAACTTCCTCTTTTCAACTGTACAGCTTGTTCTAATTTGTTGACCAAAATTGCTTTAAGTGGAATAACCTGGAAAGTGTGTCAAGAACTGTGCCTTCTTGATAAACAATTTCCATGTAACAGCATGCATATGTATGCCTCTTATTGATCACGCAACTAATTACTGCCCATAGTTAACCTTTTCCATTGTTAATTTTTTTACTGCACCTTTGTCTGTGTACAGTATCTGTCTAGTCCATTGAAATTGTGTTTTTTCCCACACTGTATACTATTGTAATACTTATATTTTCCTGTCCACTTTGCGTTCTTTTTAATCTGCAGCTTTGGAATGTGTATAGAATATCACCCAAACCTCTCTACAGAGTTGTAATTGATGAATTCAGGTAAAAAAGCACATTATGTTACAGTTATGGTACATCAATCATGTTGGGTGATTATGCATACTGTAGGAAAACAAAACATTCACCAAGGTTTGAACTCAAGACATGGCAACATATCAGGGTAATAGAGGAAGTCAAAAGAAGCAACACCTAGGACAAAAGCTTGTCTTCCAATTAGGCACCCACTTCCCAGTGGCATTAATGAACACTTTATTCAGTTCATTCACATCTGCTGTTGACACATTGCTATGGCTCCACCAATAGCACAATTCATAGTTTGTTTTTTAAACTCCACCCAAACCATGCACTTGTAATCCTAGCATTCTTTCTGAGAAAGGGCTAATGCTCAAAACATCAGGTCCCTTTAAAATTAATTGTACAGCACTTGGTACAACTTACATTTATCAACCCCTCTGATTAGCCCATAATTTTTTTTGTTTCAATTTCCATCTGACATAGCACCAGTTTTATTTAGCAACTTAAGGCACTTTCCTCTTTTGGAAAACATACAGTATGATCAATAGTTACTGAACATGTACAATGTATATTCTGTCTGTGGCTTGCAAAGCTGTTATTGAATGTTGAGAAAAGGTAATTCCTTGAGATGGAGCTGCAAATAAGTGCAGGAATGGACTGTTGCACCTTGCAGTAGAAATTAAGACGGCTAGTGGAATCTTTCTGATCTGAATGAATAATTTCAGTTACAAATGTTGTTGGAAAAGGTACATACCATCAATACATCAGCAGATCAGTAACAGTTTGATTTTGTGTCATCTACAGCTAGCTAGCCCCCTCATTATCTGTAGAATAATTAATATTATACTTGCATTCTCATCCACTAATGGTGAGGTAATAATTTTTTCCTTCATGTGTTTGTAGGTCTGGTAGTACTCTGGCAATTTGTGAGTTATTGTTTGAGAAGGGAACACAAGATCCGCTGGAGGATTTGAGGAATGAAATCCAGGATGGAAAACTGGGTGACATACCAGTCAGAAACGAACTGAACTTAAATCCAAGTATGAAAGCCTATGCAATCTTTTGGGGTTTTTATTGATTGAGTCATAAGTTATGTCAATAAAAGTGCAAGAAAAGAATGAGCCAACAACTTTAGTGGGCGAAATATACAGGCACATCTTGTGTGCTCCGTTAGCCAATTAGAACTCTGGATTCACCTTATTTTGGCTGCTTATGGAGAACCTGTTGTATGATAATTAGACTTAATCTTTTAATTGCATTGTCACAAAAAAAAAGATAGGTAGTGAAGCAAACAAAAATTTGTGGATAACTTTGCCTGGGAGTTACAAACATAGTTGTGTGCCAGCGTAACTGAGCAGTTTTTGGCTAGGAACAGATGAAAAGGCCTGTTGTGGTTTATTTAACAATTAAAGGAAATTTGTGCAATACTCTGTTGTACCTCTTAAGGCTTCACCCTTCAACTGAGAAAGAAGGGAGAAAGAAGCACTGGTGAACAGATTTTTATATCACCATGTACACCTTATTTTTATTATCCATTATAATTTGTTTCTCAATCCCATCTAGCTACTGCATCCACAGTACTACCCACAGAAACAACCACCGCCAGTGTGGCCCCTCCAACAGATCCTACCAAGCGCTCAGGGCTGTCAGATGGAGCAATGTGGGGTATAATAGGAGCATGCATTGCAGTGGTGGTCATTGTCCTTATTATAGTTATTGTCTGTTGTTGTAAGAAGAAGAAAGGAAGCCGTAGTGGAGGTGGAGCAACCAAAAGTGAGTTTTGATACCAAACTGAACTGGACATAAAATAATCGCAGATTTATACCAGTTGTACCTTCACAGTCTCAGTACTAGAGATTTGTTCTTGTACATTTATGTGGTACTGATGAAATAAGAGAAGTACTGTACTAGCTGTTTCTGATTTGAACGGAAATCAGCAGAAGAAAACACTTGGTCCTCAGGCCTATACAGAACTGTGATATTGTTGAAACAGGGAATTCCAAGTAACACTTAAATAATAATTAGCTCTGAGCTGTGTTACTACTTCCCGTGAAATTGCCCAGAGGAAAGTATAGGGAATGCAAGAGAAAAACACAATACAAAGGAAAGGACTAATTATTTATCTGCATTACTCTTGTGGCTAGGAAGGGGAAAGTGGGGAAATTCCCTACACTAAGGTCAAAGGGAATTTTTTTCTTTTTCTCATTTATAGTCCTTGTTACTGAATTTTTATGGCCAATGCTTAGTGGGAATTTTAGAGCAGTCAATTAATTTGAAGCATGTGAAAGTTCAGTGTACAGTTTTAAGATTTCAAAAAAATAAAATGAAAATATTTTTTTCTTGATTGACCACTGGCCCTAAGTAATGATGTTGTAAATGTTGAAGAAAGTTTGAGAGAGTCATATTGCTGACTTTGTTTAGGATCAATTTATTTTTGCTGCCAAGTGTTTTTCCTGTGGTATCACCTTTCAGAGAACTCTTAGTAATATACCCTTATGTAATTAGAATGATAATTATTCTCAAAGCTACGTGTACAGTAATTATTACTGTAGCTTCTGGCTTCAAAGTCCACCCACATACCATACATATCAAAAGAGCTGGTCAGTCAGTATGTGGAAGGTCCAAGGCAGAGCTGTGATCTCTGTTGCTTTGTGATCTTTTTTTTATGGCAAATTTTGGGACTGATCACAGTACTTCCTGAAGGGCAGCAACATGTAGGGACCCATGACAGTGGAATGGGTATGTTGTCACTCACTGTTGCTCTTCAGCTCTTATGAAACCATACTGTGTGGTGGTTTTTCTGTCACTGAGTAATAAAATGATAAGTGTATTTTTTAATTAATTAAGCTACTGTTTGGCATACAGCCTATTAAATTGTGTTGCAAGCATTTAATTTTTAACATTGCACTTCCAGTCTCTACGTAGCAACTCTTTTAAAGTAGTGTCATGTACGAGTGCTTCCTAACAATGTTGGTGTAGAGAATTTTGGTGTTTGATCAGCTCAAAATCCTCAAGTTGATTATCTTTTCAGTTCTCATTACCTCGCTTAACAGTGTGTTGATATATTGTAATCTTGGAGACGTTAGATTTTGATCATTCTTGGGGATGGAAGGTTAAGCATTGTGTTACTAATACTTTATGTGCTCTGGGAAATAAAGAATGTAAGTCTAAATGCTCGTTATAAGCTTGGTGTATCGTATGCTTAAATGATATTGCTAAAAGATAAAATTTATTATTACAAGGTAAGAGAACCTTAAGACCATTTACGTTAAAGTAAATTGATAGCCTCATGTATTGTACGTTAAGCACTCCCTGAATCAAATTAATGAACAGTGTTCAGGTCACAAATTTTATAAATACCGTACTTTACCTTCAAAGTAATTTGTATTATCACGATTTACAAGTAACTTTAACGTTATTGATAAAACTGGGTAACGTAATGCTGTTCTTGACAATCGTGTACCATCCATCCCTATTTTTCGTTCTTTCAGTAACCTGTTCCAAACCCCTGAGTTAATGACGTGTGAGCGTCAGGCAGGCCACGCGCTACCATCGCAGGGCCTGGAACAGGCTATTCTTACAGTAGATTTATAGGACAGTAGTATTGTCTTAATTACTTGACTCTCCCCCTCCCCCGTATCGTCTCTGATATTGTTAATGATAACTTTGTTTTCTTATAGCTAAGTACAGTGAAGAGGATGGCTATCGCATGTAAGTGAGAAATAGTAATTATCCATGCATACAGTATATCTCTGTGCTGATGTTTCGTGTGTCAGGCCTGCGTGAGAGCAAATTGTAGCGTTAGGTTTGTATTCGGTTTAGGAAAAATGTAGCAGTGTGTAAATAGGTATGAATTAGATGAATAAGAAGCGTTCGTTAACACCTAAGGGACTAACAGAGAGGCTATTAATTTTGGAACATTAACTTGTGTTCTAGACTGTGTTGCCTTTGTGTACTTCCGTAATTGAGGGAAAGCCCACAGATCGCCATGTAACAATAATCAATTCGTTTGATAAACCGATTTTTTGTGTTTCAATTTCCCATTGAAACAGACCCATTATCTTTATCGACTGATCCCTTTATACTGTACTCTTCCTTTATTTACAGATGTAGTTGCCCATTACATTCCACTCGAGTGCATGTAGTAAACTCTTCACTTTCTGCACACAAAGCACTGGACACTTGTACCCTTTGTGTGCCTATTCTTTGACATGACTGCCTCGACTCAAACGTTGTTGTCTTTACAGGAACCGACAACATCCGGGTGCAGGCATAGGAAGTCCCGCTTATGTTGAAGCAAGCCAGTATGCTCATGTACAAAAGAAGCAGGTAGTGTATCAATCGTTACCGTAAATCTCGAACTCTGGATTTAACTTTCCAATCCTGATCATAAGAGTCGACTCCTCAAAGTCTTTCGGACAAACGCTTGCCAAGATCCTCTCCTGGTCTAAGCATCTCAATACTATTTGTAAAGAACTTCTTCAAGAATTAGCGCCTTGAAGCGTCTAATACATTTCACTAACTCACACTCGGCTTGTAAAATGTAATTTATCAGGCGTTAATTGAGCTCCACGTTTTGTACTGCTGCAGTGTGTGGGATGGTCTTAGTCAAATGTTGAACGATGAACTACAAAAATTACAGAACCACGCTGCTAGGATAATTACCAGTTCTAGGTACAACGCTGGCGTGGGTTCCCTTCTGGAGATGCTTGGATGGAATACGGTTTTAGTTAGTCGAACAAAACAAAAGGCAGTTGTCATGTTCAAAACGCTTAACAAGCACATGCTTGACACGTTCTCTACTCGTGACTTTTTTTACAATATCCTTCTCTCTGAGAACATCTTACAAGTACTAAAACCAAGGACTAAGTATCTTAAGCGTGTTCAGGGGCTGTCCTTTGGAATGGACTGCCACCATAACTAAGTAAACTATTAACTCTTTATAATCAGAAGCAAGTGATAAACGTGTCATCAACAACAACAGTTTTACCAACACGCGGACGATAGAACTCTACAAACAAATACTCCTGGGTTCAAACCATTTACAATGCCAGATTATTGGAACTAAAATTACGGTAGGTCTAGGAAAAGGGAGCACGTAACTCACGGGAGACCTCCTAAGAGGAAGACGAAGGATTGAAAGAAAGTACATGGCCAAAGAAAATATAGTTGGTATGGAAAGTGGTATACCGATGGAGAAATGTTGTAGGGAGAATGTGAGCAATTATGTAAAAGGGAGAAATGGCAAAAAAGTGTGGTTAGAAGTATAGAAATAGTTCTCCATGTCAATAAAGGAGGTAAATGGAGGATGGGGTAAGGAGACAAATCACATGGTCCTTAGTTCACGAATTGCCTCTCACACTAGTTTACGTGCTCAAAATCGCAACTTTCACTCCTATACATATCCTATGTGTAAGCCGTTACCGCTTTTCTTCAATAAGAGTGTTTAGAAGACAGTTCTTGGCAGCTTTTTGATTGAATGACTTTTTTTTAACAGAATCAACCGCCGCAGGGATATCCATCGCTGAACTATGCAGAGCTGTCGCATAACAACACAAGTTCCAGGGCCCCACCTCCGTATAATCCAAACGGTACTGAGTACAGTGAGGTGAGGGGCAAACAAGGCGAAGGAGGATTTGAACTTTGGTGCTAGGTCGCTTACCAATGCATGCTGCAGTACATGCACCGGCAGCCTAAGGTGACGACGATAATTTATAAGGCTTTTATATGAGAAACGTATACATGCCATTTCGTGGGGCATCTCGGTTGGTCTTGTGATACTTTTATACCCTCTTAGTCAGGACGACTAAGATGGTCTCAAACCGACGTAAAAACACAAGAAGTAGCAAAATAAGTTTTATGTACTAATTTTCTTCGCTTTTTGCCAAGCCAATTTATCTACGTTTTCACGTTTCCCATGGAAATCCGAAACCGATCATCGCCAGCTTGGGCTGCCTGTGGTTCATCTAGCCAGTACTCAATGCGCACACTTGCGGTAAACTTCTACTAAATGTACGCTCTGTAGTTCTGTGTAGCAGTTTCCCGCAAGGACCACTATATACGCTAACGTTCAGTTGACTCAATACCCATTAACTGATAATTTTCCTTGTTTTAGTCTCATGTTTGCTAGACTGTGTGAAAATTGGAAGATGAATTTATACATGTAGTGTCAACTTCTTCTTTCCCAAGCGAGTCCTATCGTCCTGGCACATAGGACCAATACTTTTGTATTCAGCACTAAGCAGTCTTATTAAGTGTGCTAGGTTAAAAAGGCGCCTGTCAACATGGCTAAATTATTCACTGTAAAAACCCGCATCACTAGTGCGTAGCAAATTAACCTTGCAAAGTCACGTTCTTTCGTTCTCTGTGGTGGGACATGTCGCGTATTATTTGCGTGGCGATTATCAGGTTTGTGAAACCTGGCTTGTGCTGTGGAGAAATAGTATGACTGGAATGGTGATATTCTTTATGCGATGAACATTTAATGCAGCACTTAAATTACGCGTACTTATGTTTTCCTGTTTAATTTTTTTGTGTCAAGTTGTAATTGTTAGTTTTCGGTGTTGAGATGTACCTGCACAGTCATTTGACAGTACCAAGCAAGCGATGTAACATTTAGACCAAATATAAGGAGTTAGAAGGATAAGCCTCAGCTTATCGTGGGCAAAGTGACTGTGGGAAACCTGTATCTGAGTCCTCATAATATTGTATACTGGCAGAGGATTTAGTACATTCCCAGGCGGTTTATTCAGATTTGAACTAACGTTACTATGTTTATTCGTACATGATTTTGATATTTCACGTTCTGTGTACGCCGTGCGTAATCATTTTGGATTAGATTATTCATTGCAGAAGTGCCATGGTAATACGAGTTTGTTTGTTGTCTCTCGGCGTAGTCACCTGTACCTAGTGGGTCCTGTGACAACAGTACAGTTTATACAGTATTTTACGGCTCGTAGAATTACAAGGGAAAAGAGGGATCTGCATGGACAATACGTCGATCCGTTAAGCTCAGAGATTTCATAAGGCAAGATTTCGTATTCTTGGTAGGAAATAGATGAGGATATTTTGGAGAATGTTAAATAGTTTACGTGATAGGTAGTGCTTTTTGCCTTTTATTTCTTTTCTTCCGTGGAGGTACAAATGTAGCGCGATATATTGGGCAGTTTTATTGTTGTAAGTAATTTTAAAATTGGTTTTTCACCTGTTGCACTGAGTTCAATATCACTGAGTTCATCCTATATGTAATTTGACGCTTAAACCAAGTCTGAACTTGAATCACGCCTGCCTGATATGGGCAGCGGTTGTTCTCTTTAACGTTTGCTTTCTCTGGTGGTGCATGCTGCGCCCAGACCCCTTTTGAAGCAACCAAATGTGAGGTCGGTTTAAGGGCCCTGCTTATTGACCTGTTTTTCAGAGGCATGTTTGTTTTGTTAATATTGATAATTATACAATCCAACGCTGTTTGTTAGGTAGCTATGATTAGTGTAGTATACGAATAAGTAATGATTATTGTATTTTTCAGCCTGGACCATTGAATATATTATAGTCCAGAACTACGTATAATGTGAGTGAAAACGCTTCCAATAACAAAGATGACATAGGGTCTCTAAATTAAAAACGATTGTGAGGAACATACTGCATTGGCGAATTCCTTCGTCACAGGCTGGCTGCCGAAGCTTTCGCCTTATATCCGGTGTAATATAATAATTATTTTTTATTTTTCTCTCTTTTTGGCGTAAAAAAAAACGAAACAAAACACTGTCAACGATAAACCTAGCCCTAACTCGCAAACAAGTTATATTACACGGAGGTTGAAGCTCGCGGGAGGTATTTTGCTGTGTACGACGTCATGCATCGTGGTTACCCAGCAACATCACTCCGGAATTTGGAATTTTTCATCCAAAGGAATTCTCGCTCCAGCTGCCAGTAAAAAGAAGCTTTTTTTTTTCAGTGCGTGATCGGGCAGAATTTAACAAATCCTGCAATCTGATTGGTTCCGGAAGCGGGCGGAATTTTCTCCGTTCCGCTCACGGTGGGCGGAATCGTTGCGTGATGAGTAGTTTATTACATCAATATTGCTACATTTATAGAGAATCATGCCGTGATTACAACCCTGGATTGTTTGTTATTCGCAAACATTTCGTTGGGTTTTAGAACAAAATAAAATGTTATTCACCAGCCTAGGTCGGTCCGTATTGAAAAAAACCGTACCGCCGAAGCATGCTGCCTCGGGCGGTGTCTAAGACCCTAGGGAACGGATTTTCCCAATACGGAACTCCCGGTTGGCGAATAACATTTATTCCCCATTCGATGCGTTTTCTTTGGGAAGTCACTCTAAAGTAATAAGTCAATGAATTTTTTTGAATGATAATGATATCGCAAGGTTTTAGAATTTGGTAATTTTAAAGTAACTTAGGTTCTCGGTAACAGGCAGTAGTCTGAGCATAGCTTTTTGTTGGTGCCCGAGTAAGAATTTGAGCACCGTACCCGGGCACGGGCTCTACGGTGATCAAGGGGAGTACTCGGGCACCGTTCCCAGGCAGAACTTGTCTGAACAGACTTTCGTCAGTTCCCGTGCTTTTTCCCATGCTTACCTGGGATGCAGTCACGATAATGGCGGCCAGTTCAAAGTTAACGAAAGAAAAAACATTGTGTTGTTAGATGCCCACAGCGAGAAAAGCGTGCAAGACTGTATTGAATGCCCATACTTCGCGAACATTTTCGGGGTGCTTCACTGCGATAAAATGATGGAGTTTGTACCTTGTTTTAAAACATGTTTGTATTACATCGCTTAAAGCTACCTGCATGACCTTGAAGTTCTTGAACAGAAATTGAGCTACTATAGAAGAAAGCAATCAGCAAAAGGTAGCATGCCGCTAAACATGTACACATTTGATGACAGTAAACAACGACACATGAATTTCACATAGCAACCTCAAGAAAGCGGTGCTGGGCACGTGGCCTTCTGTGCGAATGTGAACTTACTCGTTCTAGGGAACTGGGGTGTCTGAACAACGTCCATTTTAGTGCCCGGGCACTTAGTCTGAAAAGGGCCTTAGATGCAATTGTATTGGAATTGTGCTTTTGCGTACTTGGTATTTATTCAACCCTTGCAGTGTTAAGTAGTGAATATTTAGTGCCAAAGCAAAATAGTTGAATAACTACTTTACCAGGGCAGTGATTACGGAAGCTGTGCATATTTAGTCGTGTACTGTAGATTGTTCTTATTTGCCATTCATACCTTAATAAAGTGTTATAGTTTTAAAACTAATTCATTAAAACTGTAATTTTAAAACTGCGAAATCACTGTGTCGTTCACTTTTTTGCCCTTCTTACTGCAGTCGTTTAATAGGAATGAAAGTGTCAATTGATGCTATCATTGGGAACACTGTTGGCTAGAGAGAGAGAGTTCGGGAGTTTATCTCAGGGTAGCAAATTTCAGCTGAACCACTTTGAAGTCTGGACTTTGCTTGATCCATTGTTTCTACACACAGCCGCTGACCGTGAGAGTGCTGGTAATCACTTGGATATTCAAGTTGGATATATATACAGTTTTTGATTTGAACTGCTTCTTGGTGTTTTATTCTGATCAAAACTTTTTGCCCCCGGGGGGGGGGGGGGGGGGTACTTGGGTTAATGTTTGCTGGGTATGTGCCGCTGGCCTCTCAGAGCCCCCACCCCATTTTAGTCTATTTTTTGGCCAATTATAGACCCCATCTTAGTCACTTTTTGGAAAATGGACACGTTGTTTTGTGCTATTGAGTAGCTGGTTAATATTTAAGTTGTGGTTTCAAGAACGGAATGTAATGCGGTCAATGCAAGGTTATTGTTAAATTTAATAAACAACTTTCTGATCTTTTTAACCGAGAATCTTCCCAATTTACGCCCAAAATTCGAAAATTTGCGACCCCATTCTAGTAACTCTATTGAAAATGCGACCCCATTATAGTCACTGCAGTTGTGAAAATGCGACCCCATCCAGCGGCACATCCCCATTAGGCTCCTGTAAGGGAGTACCCCCCCCCCCGGGTTTTTGCCCAACCTTCTCTCGCGGTAGTAACTTCTTCATTTATTGGAATACTGTAACCTACGAAAATCTTCGCCAGTACACGGATTACACAGGTTGTGTTGGGCTTCAAACCTTGTATTTTTCAAGTTTCTTCAATACCTCAATGTAGATGCAGTTCCGCACCTTTCTTGGGACGTCCTTATCAAATGCTTGCACCAGGTAACCAGAGACGACACTTTCACCAGTGATTCAAATGAATATCTGAAAGACCATGTATTTGAACTGCGGAGTAATATATAATGACATTAATTGATCATCGCAGTTCTGTACACAACTTAAGCAGCTGTGAAACTAAAGCCTGAAAATTAAACGAAATTAAAGCCGGACGCTTCCAAGAGACAAGTCCGTTCCCTTGACAACATTCATAGTGAGTGTCACAAAAATCGATTCTTTTACTAAACACAACAGACTTTACTCGTTCGATCGTAAACAAATCATTACATCACATTCGATAAAACCAGCTGGTATTCTTAGAGGCACGTGGCGAATAAACCACGTGACGACATGACGTAAATGTCAATTGCGACAATGAGGAAGGATCTGGTGTTCCTGCGATCGGAAAAAAGTGCAACTGATGAACTTTAAAGCAAGCAAGAGCACAAGAACATAAACTCTTGTGACGTGAAAGGTGATGCAGAAAACAATTTAATAGTAATTGTTCGCAGTTCCTTCCCCCGTCCGACTTCAACGATTGAAGTTCGAAAACATCAGTCAGGAATGGTGGCGTTGCATAAATTGGTGGGCTTAAAGGAATCAGTCTTTAAGTTCAGACACAAACTGTTAAAGGGCTTACGATCGAAATGGTGGTACATCTTGAATCATCAACTCGATTGATAAACTAATTTATTGTGTGTAAGATGACGGAGTACCTCTACGCCATACCATTTTGCCCAGTTTCCCCGGCTTTTTGTGGACTAACAAAATGGTACCGGTGTATGGTGTACAACTGTAGGCCACCATACCGGTGTGTGGTCTCAGTTGAACGGACAATTTCTTGTTTTAATCTATATCCTATAGGGCAGTTTTCCCTTCACTGTCGAAAGTCAGTATAGTCGCCGGACTCGTAAAGTTATCGGGACCTTCGAGAAACGGGCCCCTGGTCTCTTTGGAGGACTGTCAAAAACACATTTTGCTAGGGCCCGGTAGCTAGTGACTTATTTGTATTATCCTTACCAATCTGTATTAGGTTTATATCCGTGCTATCAGTTCTTGAAACATTGAAGTGGGACCAGCTATCATTAAGAAGAAGAAAACATAAAGCTATAATGATGTTTAAGTCGCTCAAAGGGTTAGCCCCAGTGTACTTACATGAAGTATTCAGTGAGAGACACACAGACTATGACTTGCATGACTCTTTCCGTAAATTAAACTTACCCAAGCCGCGTACTAACTATTTGAAACGTAGCTTTAGCTATAGCGGTGCCTTACTGTGGAATTCTCTTCCTGAAAGTATTAGGGCGATTAGATCTATTGGACAGTTTAAGAAGGAAATTAACAGCGCACTTGAAACATCCGATTCCCACTCGGCAATCTTGTAAATCAGTTTTTATAGTTATTTTAATTTTTGCATATGATTGTAATTAAAATACTATTGTAAATACTGAAGATTTTTAACCGAGTTTAGATAAAGGTCTACTACTACTACTACTACTACTACTACTACTACTACTACTACTACTACTACTACTACTACTACTACTACTACTACTACTACTACTACTACTACTACTACTACTACTACTACTACTACTACTACTACTACTACTACTACTACTACTACTACTACTACTACTACTACTGCTACTGCTACTGCTACTGCTACTGCTACTGCTACTGCTACTGCTACTGCTACTGCTACTGCTACTGCTACTGCTACTGCTACTGCTACTGCTACTGCTACTGCTACTGCTACTGCTACTGCTACTGCTACTGCTACTGCTACTGCTACTGCTACTGCTACTGCTACTGCTACTGCTACGAACCCCTTTTACAGACCGGTATAAGGTTGGTCGGGGAAAGCAATCTCTTTGACAATACATACTAGTCACGTGTCCTTTCCATGATTTTAT
The DNA here is from genome assembly GCA_949710005.1 of Ricordea florida. Taxonomy (NCBI): domain Eukaryota; kingdom Metazoa; phylum Cnidaria; class Anthozoa; order Corallimorpharia; family Ricordeidae; genus Ricordea; species Ricordea florida. The sequence continues at coordinate 20,507,967 of OX453274.1, read as the reverse complement.
GGCTGCCCCCGCTGACCAGGTAGGTGGTTTGAATGTGTTTAATAATAATAATAATAATTATAATAGATATTTCCTATATACACTAAATTCGAAAACTCTTTTCTCCGTTTACAATTGTTCCCTACAGATTATTTCCTGAACATACCACTGGCTGTTTACACGTAACAAAAGCCTTGAAATGTTACAGCTGCAATCAAAGGACGGTTGTCCAGACAACAACGGATTCTCCAACTTCATAGCTTGCAGTGTAGGCGTCATTTTGAAGCAAAACCCCGCCATATAAACCAGGTTTTCGATGCCGCCATCTTCGATTGTAATTGAATTCATGACCGGTAGAGGTTTGGTGTAGAGGTGGGGGGTGGGGCACTTGAAATAAATGTTTTGGTTGTCAGGATTTTTATTATCAGATTTATTCCTCGCGAAGCGAGGTTACTAATCGTGTCGCTTTCGGTCAGACCACGTGGCTCGCAAGCCCGAGTAAATCGAGCCGAGAGTTTTTATATATGTATATATATATATATTTATAGCGGAGCTCCACAGCGGCTCGAAGAGCCGCAGAGCGGAGCCCCATAACTACCGTGCGAGGATAGAAATTGAGAAAACCATGCGTTTGAGTTTTCATGGTCATCGTGACTAGCGGCATGGCTCGCGGGCGCGTGCGCCTAGCGACGACGACGACGACGACGACGACGATGTTGCCCCAACATGGCGGCCATAGTCATCTGGGATATTTAGAAGGTCTTAAACCGAAAGGAGGCTTTGTTTTTCGCGCGCTTTTCGCGGCTTGCCGCGGCTACACAACCTACAGCCAGCAGTCTACAGCAGTCTACAATGTTTTGCTGAAGAAACGGATTTTATTCCATAGGTACCGAGATGTACTCCTTATAAATCTGTGTGAGAAAAATAGTCTGTAAAAAACTAGAAGCAATTTGATTGGTTGGACCATTTTCTTCACTAGTGAAAAAAAGTGGTCCGACCAATTCACTGTTCATAGAGGTGGGATCAGTTCTGGCGCCATCAACTCGGCAAAAAGTGAGCAATAACGGCTTCTTCCTCAGCTTCTTCTTTGAGAAATTCTAGGTTTGCAGATACAGCTTCAGTCGAGGACTTCATACAAGATCAAGAAAATAAAAATACGAATAACAAATCCGAACAGCCCGTCGCTTCACTGAAAGAATTCTTGACGTTGAAAGGCGAATCAAGGTCCGTAGAAGAAATTCCTTCAAACGAGCTCAATTCAGTTCAGGGGTGAATTTGTCCGGTAGCAGTGGGAAAGAAGGAAAACAAAGATTATGAGCCAAGTTCGCTCCGTTCTCTCTTTCGCAACGGTTATTTGAATAAAAAAGCTACGGATTCAGCATCTCAAAAGAAGTGGTGTTTGAAAAAGCAAGAGCCGCATTAAACTGATCAAAACAAAAAGGTAATTTTACATTGTATTTCCCGTACACAAGACATTCCTGAGTCATTCACGAGTCGTTTTAAAACGTTTTTAACTGTCTTTGGTTCTTATACTTCTAGCGACATTTCCAACAGTGTTTAAAGTAGAATTTTCCAGTTCGTGCAATGTTTGTATCATTTTAGAGAAGTAAATTTTGAACGCATTTTTAACTTGACTGTCATGTTTATTCGGTATGCTCCAAAATAAAGCCTGCTAAGTGCGTTTTTTACCTTGTTGTGGTATTTTGATTTTTCTAGCCCAGCGTGATTCATGATCAGTTAGTAGTATTTTGTAAGGAGTAAATCTCAGTACCTAAAAAATAAACAAATTACTTCATGGTTAGTTCGCCCGTACCATTTTTCTTCACTCGTTGTGAAGAAAAGTAAACTCACTCGTTCGCTGCGCTCACTCGTTCGTTTTCTATTCTTCACAACTCGTGAAGAAAAATCGTCCGCCCTCACTAACCATGAAGTAATCTCTATATTCATAGCGGTTTTGGAGGAAAAATTTTCTTCCTACAAGTTTTCAAGCGTTTTTGGAGGGACATAAGCATAAAGCTGAGTGTCTATTCTTCCTTTGTTAACGAGCTGCCTAGCTGCTTTTGGTGTTGCTTTAAAACTATTATAATTTTGCTGACCAGGTAATGGTTCTTCCGTTGAGTCGCGAGCTAGATGTTTTTTTTTTGACGATTATTTGAGCTATCGAATCTTCTTTAAGTAGTTGCGTACACCAGGCGTATTTAATAACTTTAGTGACAACATTTTCAATGTGTGAGGGTCTGTGTGAGGAGCTCCGCTTTTAGGCTTGCCTAAATCTATTTAATATATATATTTAGAAAACAATCCTAAGAAAGTACGCGCGCTGATTGGTTAGAAATCGTGTTTCTATAACTCGATAGAAACACAGAACTAGCACGAGCTGTTGACGTAATGATGACGCGAGCAAAGAGAATTTACATTTTGATAATCAAAGCTAACAAGTTGCTTTTCTTTTTTTCGTCGCGGTGTTTTCTAAAAGAAATAGAAAACATGTTCTTCGTGTTTCTATTGAGTTATAGAAACACTCGTGAAAGTTTGGGAGAACTCGAAAAAGCTGTGGAAACACTCGCCTGCGGCTCGTGTTCCCACAGCATTTCTCGTTCTCCCAAGCTTTCACTCGTGTTTCTATAACTCGATAGAAACACGGTACATGTTTTCTATTTCTTAAATGTATATTTAAGCAATAAACAGCAGTTTCTATGGGTTTACCGGCGTAATAAACCACGCGGGATGTTGGGAGAACACGAGAAGAGCTTGTAAATCACGAGCCGCAGGCGAGTGATTTACAAGCTCTTCTCGTGTTCTCCCAACATCCCGCGTGGTTTATTACGCCGGTAAACCCATAGAAACTGCTGTTTATTGCTTTTATAAACTAACCGTCAACATAAAAACAGGGTTTTCCGGGCAAAAATGAGATCTTTAATAGACTGATCAAAATACATCTTCTCTAATAAATTATCATCTGATACGCGTGGGCCAATCAACGGCAGTGTTAGAAATAGCGGACCGAAGAAATCTTGGAGAAATTTTCAGACGAACATGTGAACAGAAGTTCAAAAAGCAAACTCCTGCTATATTCGTGAAAGAAAGAGGTTCCTGTTTAAAAGTGAAAGTAATAAGATATTCATGGCTGGTAATTGTAGACATGAACATTTCCGATTGTGCACATATTGAACATCTGACTGTAGACAGCTTCGTGTTGATGAGTCGTTGAAATTGCCGTGTTGCTTGGATGTACTGGCAGCTGCTGTAGTGGAGGCCTTCTTCCAACTTCGATAAGTGGCTGGAGTGGAGGCTGCTCAACTGTTTGAGCACTAGTACTGTCATCTTTACCAAGTGCGGCTGCGAGGACGTTGCTGCATTTGCGAAGCTGGTTTACGGAAGGCATGTTATGGTAGCTTTGAAGGCTTGACTCGTTGCGGTGGCCAGATATCGCCATGATTTCCCGATTTGTGAGACCAGCATTTGCCCACAAAGTAATGGCTGTCGCTCTAACGGAGTGATTTGTATAAATACGGGAGAGGCCGGCTGCGGAGCTGAGATCCTTCATCATCGATGACAACTTGTTTACACCAAGCGGCCGATTTTCATACCATACCTTGTCAGATGGACGCCACTTTCTTTTAGGATACTGGAACAAGGCATTGCATTCAGGATTTAACTTTGTCAGATAAACTTGCAAAGCGACATATCCATCGGTTTTGCCGCTGGTTTTGTACATTCGTGCGTTTTTCTCGTAGCTTTCTACATCAGATATTCCGCCTGGATGATTTTTTGTGCTTTCGTCATGAGACATTGAAACGAAATGATCGCCTTTTGCGTCTTCATTGAAAACAAAACTTCCTCTTTTAGACTTCGCTGGCCTTCGAAGCCTCGGCGGCACCAAAACAATGAAATATGGAACCAAACATTTCGCAAAAGACTTAGGGGCTGGGTAAGTGAGAGAATTTCACTATTTTTGAGTTTTGCGAGATCCTCTAGCTCAATTGCTGGTTTGTGGGTTGTGTTTTGCATGCCGTCTTTCTTTAGTTCTTTTATTTTAGCATCCAGCATTTGGTTTGAAAGCACGAACTGCGGATCTCTCGTTAACGAAATACCACGGTTGTTTGGAGGCGTGTTCAAGTATCTTTCTATACCATTTCTTAGGGCCAACAGAGTTGCCCTACTGTAGTTGTCTCCGTTCTGGTTTCGGGCTTCGGCATAAAACTGTCGCAAGATTTCATCCAGCTCTGACGAAGTTATTTCGGCCAAATTGATTTTAGTTTCCTTCTGCTTATTCCATTCTGCAAAAATAGACAGTTTCTGTTTTAATAAATTACATAACGTGTGTCCTTTTCGAATGTGGTCCTGCATAAAAACTGGACAGTATGTTGATAAAAATGTTTACGTGTCCTTGCACTGTAAGTTCAATACAGCTAAACTCTGTTTTCAGCGACAACACGGCAAATTCAGCTTTCAGTACTACACACGCTGTTTTTAAATAAATTGTTGAATGAAAGTAGACTTTTGTCTTTGTTTACCAACCTGTAAAAACTGAAACTGCCCATTTTGTCGTCTTTGCAGTTTGTTTTGCCTGTGAATTTTTAACGATATCGTCGAGTTCTTCCTTTTCTATGTCGGCAAATCTCCTCTTTTTACCCGCCTCCACACGTTTTATGTCCCCTGCTTCATCCTCGACTCTGCTGTCGTAGTTTGGGGTTCTCCTGACAGTGGCAAATCAAATACCACCTCAAAATTTGGCAACTCCTCCTCGGAAGAAGACATTTTTGTATCGGAAATTTTGCGAAACAGAAAATGTTTCTCTTTTCTATGGGTTTACCGGCACAATAACCCATAGGTTTTCAACCAATCAGTGCGCACGTACTATCTGAGTTATTTTATAAATATTTATAATACAGTCCCGATACTACGCGCGATATGATTGGTCCAAACAGCGTCCTTTATCAGAGTATAAAGGACGGTGCTCGCGTCATCCCCCGGCTTTGCGCAGTGAAAAAAGTGGCGGAATTTTTCAAAGAGTTTACTAGCTTTTCGTAAAATATTCTGAACGAGCTCGAACAAAGCATCCCTTACACTTAAAAGAATGCGAAGATGAGGAGCTCTAGGAAAATGTAGATATAGAGACCGAGTTAAACAACTGAAGTCAGCAGTTGTAAAAATGGGGAGGGGAAAAACAGGACTACGACATCAACCAGGAAACCATCAAACAATGGCGTTTTTGAATGAAACAATAAAATTGCCGTGCAAAATACAGTTCGAATGGTTCCGGTGCCAAGCTATGCAAAACAACAATGCGAAGCGACCAATTTACAAGTCTTCTTCGCTGAAGACGTGAATGTTGACGGCAAAAATTCGAAATGGACTGCAAACGGAGTAAGTGGAAAATTCTACAGTTTCAAAGAAAAATGAAAACGATATGAAACTTGCCTACCGTCAACAGTACAAGAGGAAGACAAATCCACTTTTGTCACTGGTACAGTACTCGGCGTTGCAGTCTTGGTTAGAGAGAGGGAAAAATACGGTACTGGGACACAGGAATCGTCTAGGTAATTTTCTGATTAGGTTTTAAAATTGGTCTTAAAAACTAGATCAAAGATTTATCAGAGATTTATACAGATAATAGTTCTAGGACAAAGGTATTATTTCTTATATTTAAAAAATAAAATTGAAATGAAGTTAAAAAATAATGATTTAAAGATAAGAAATAATTTACAAATTAGAAATGGAAAAATTAAATAATTTATATTTTGTACAGTTAAAAAAAATTGCGAAGGAGTTAAAAATTAAAGGACGATCAAGAATGTGTAAAGAAGATTTTATTAATTTGTTTAAAAATTTTACAGAAGAGGAAATTAATAATCTAATTGAAAAAGTTACTATAAATGATGATTATATTTGTATTCATGGAAAGTGTAAATATTTTTGTAAAGAGTGTGGGGGATCACAAATATGTATACATAATAAAATTAAGTATCAATGTAAAAAGTGTAAAGGATCACAATTTTGTAAACATAATAAGCAAAAAGCACGTTGTAAAGAATGTGGAGGGTCACAAATATGTGAACATAATAAACAAAAACAACAATGTAAAGATTGCGGAGGATCGCAAATATGTGAACATGGTAAACAAAAAGCTTCTTGTAAGGAATGTCGTAAAAAATAAAAAAAATGTGATTTAAAGATATAAGTTAAATTATTAAAAAAATGGATATAGAATATATATATAATCTTAATAAAGATAGAATGATTGAGTTTGAATATTTTAATGAAAAAAAACTTCGTGTTAATGATTTTATAGAGTTAATAAAGACAGATTTGTTACACACTATTACAAAAAATCTTGGTTTTATTGATAAAAATAATGAAGTAATTTATTTTAAAATTTCATATAATAATAAGAATGGTGAATTGGGTTATTTTGATTTTTCTGATAATATAAAAAAATTTTATGCGGATAACATATGTACTGATAAGTTTGCTAGAGATTTAATATATTATGCAAATAAAGAAGAAAACTATGATTATGAGCTGGAATTATTTTATGGTGATGGTGATATTATTGATTATTATGATTATGATGAAGATGATGATGATCAGATAGAATATAATATTAATAATTTTATTATTGATTCATTTTATGTAACAATATATGTGGATGCTTATAAGATATTACATAAAAGTAAATTCTACAAAGATTTGTATTATGATCTAATGATTGTAGCATGGCATCCAAGTAGGTATTTAGAGTGGTGTGTTGATACTGAAGAGTTAAAGTTTTTGAAAGAGTTATGGGGTGAAGATTGATGAGATCTAATTATGTTGTATAACACAAGTAAGTGTTACATAACAAAAAAAAATTTATCTAAATCTTAAACTAAAAGTTATAGGAAAACCCTTCAGATCAAGTTTTTTCCATTCAATGTCTAAGATGGTTAAATCGAAGTGGTTTATGACACTCTCATATTTTTGAACCGGAATTGTTGGGTATTCATGTGAGGGTATGTTAGCAAGTAGGTGTGATGGTGAGAGTTTTAAAAGCTCTACATATTTGTTGTTATTCATATATGACGACTTATTATCAACTATACTACACATAAGTCTCAGTGGTTCCTTAATCTGTAAATTTATAGGGTATAATTTACCAGGATTTATAATTTCTGGCAATCCTAAACCAACTTGCAGCCCTCTCGTTAGTTTAATGTTGTAGTTCTTATTTGAATATAGATAGTCAACAGTATCAGTCTCAATGATTGTTATCTTTGTCACATCAGGATCATTAAGAAAGATCGATTGAATATTACGAAGAGAATATGTGCCAGGTTGAATTATTATGAGGCTCTTATTAATATCTTTGAATAATATCTGTTTTTCCTTGAAATTAATCAATCTTTTGGTTTTTATATTACAATCCAGGAGTTGTATCTCCCTAAGATTTTTCAGTGGAGGATCTAAATAAATCCTAGTTTCAGACTCACACATGGTAATGCTCAACATTTTGTTTTGATTACATAATATTCATCTTTAAATTTCTATAATCAAAATATTAACTCTAGAAAACACTTTTAAACTACCGAAATAGATACCAAGCAAATACACTAGAGATAATTATAAATGCTAATATATTATCTTCATGTTGTGTAGTCGCGTCTGATTTCCTCTGGGACCCATCTGGTCTTTCATTAAGGGTTGAGGTTTTTAGTTTCCCTATAGGGTTTTCCCTTGTCTCAGCTATATCAGCGAAGCTGACCCCTCCTGAAAGGTGGATATGAGGTAACTTTACTTTTGAAGATCCCATGTTATGACTTATTCCAACCTGTTTTGCTTCAGTGTTTAGGGAATTATTCACTCCAAATTTCATATCCTCAGTTGCTTTCATAAGTTTGTTATTATATCCAACCACACTCTCTGTATTTATAATCATATTACTAGGCATCAACCAAACGCCAGGGGCAATAGCTAAATCAAGTCGTAATTTCGATTCCTGTACAGCTTTTTGATATCTTTGAATAGAACTAGAAATGTCATTTTCAATCACACTACTTTCAAATAAAGACAAGAATTCTTGTTGAGTCTCTATAGCCCCTCCGCCATTACCATAAATAGAATTTCTGGTGTTGACTTGAGCTCCTAATATGCAGTAAACAAAAGCCTCAGCAGACCGATTCAATCTACCAAGCCCCGGTTTAGTTAGTCCATGACTGCTTGTTGGTACAAACCAAGCATATTTGAAATCAGCAAAGTCATCATTACGGATAAATGAAATTAAATTACCTTTTTCTTTCTTACCACCTTCATCAGCAAATTTACCACCTTCACCAGGCCATTGATCTGCTTCATGATCGTAATTCCTTATTATATGTACATTTTGATATCCACCGCCTTTTCCATGATATCCTGCACCATAATCAAGGAATATATCACCCAATCCGCTGTTTCTACCGCCTTTCCATCTAAAGTCAGCCAAAGGCTGAGACCCACTACGCGTAGAGTCTGAGTTTTTTGGTATGCTAAATTCAGCACACAATCGTTGATATGCTACTTTACTATAGGGATTATTATTTATTACAAAAGGTTGTTCATCAGGTAAGGGAAGGCTTAATTCATATAATATCCGTCTTATTGTGAAATATATATGAAACTTAATGAAACTATTCACTACTTTAGGATAATTTAGACTCTCAAAAGGACTTATACCACAACCAGATGTTGCACACCATACTGCAAAGTTAAGTTGTTGTGGCCAATAATTCATATCAGGTGTGTTCAACCATTTTCTACTCTGTTTTCCAAATTTGAAAGTCACAACTTGATTGGTAAAAACATCACGCATCTTTGCTGTAAATTTTTTCGTATTTGATACATATATATCAAGTATGGTTAACATTTTTGTTATATCACTTGTAAAGTCTCCAAAATTAATAGCAGGTATTGGGTAAGATCTATTTGTTAATGTTAAACTTTTTGGGAAAGACGTGGAACTCGCCTCAATCACATCAAGTCCTAAATCTTCCCTTAACAATATTTTCAAATTAGGTGATAGATCATCAGTCCAGGTTTTTCCAGTTAGGTCATCATTAGACATTATTGTTGTTCCATTAACTTTTCCGCTTTGCGGGGAGGGGTTTCCCCGTTTCCACTTAATATATCCTCCATATGAATCATTCACAAATGTAAATTTATCAAGGTTAGACTTTGGATACTTATTTTTGAAATAATTTAGTAACATTTTATTCTTTATGTTTCAGCGAAGCTGGTCTTTAGATCTAGAATAAGATGTATAGTCTTTAAGTTACCTAACTCAGTTCTTTTCTAATACCAGCAAAACAATTACATCCTACATCAGTTCTCTCATATGAAATTTTTAATGTGTGGGAGTGGTTAATTCTTTTAATAGATCTGCACGAACTTCTCTTCTTATCTGTGACATGTTTAAGTTTTTTTCTGTATCTCTCCTAAATTTTTGTCGTATTTCTAGTTTTAGTTTTTGAAACTTTTCCAACTCTGCTAAAATTATAGAAAATTCTTGATCAGATATGACATTATCTTTCAAAGCTTTTGAAACCAAGTCGTTAATAGTGTTTAATTTTGATTTTGCAATGGAAGCGGTCTGTTCATGCTTGCTAACTTTATTTGAAAGTCTTTTTGAGGCTGCACCAAATCCAACAGATACCCCGCCAAAAATTCCACCTACAACACCCAATGGTACGCCAACAACAGCACCAAAACCAGTAAGAGAAGTTCCAAGACCGCTCGCAGATAGAATAACTGAAATCACCCCGCCACAAACACTGATTTTTGTAAATATTCCTCTTGCTCTATTGTATTTTTTCCTTACATCTTCATAATGTTTTATTTCTCTCTCAAGATTTTGTAATACTTCACTTGATTTTTGCAGTCTGAAATTGACCGACTGAAATGAGGAACTTGGATCAACATTATTAGGTAATCGTCCGGAGTACGAGCTTGGCTCAGCCGGAATTTGTGGATAAATTCTATTGTAGTCATCCATATTGTATTTTACTGATCAAAATGATATCTTTAAATCGAAACTAATAGGTTTGTTACTTTCTTTTCTTTACACTTTCCACAAAATATAGAACCACAGCCATTATCAAAAGCCAAGCATTCTTACCTAAAAATCCAATAACCTCACCTGCTGTTTTGAATAGAAAGCTAACTATTGCACCAACCATTCCTGGTAATATTTCACCTAATTTTTTACCTATAGTTTTCAAACCATTACCAACGCCTTTACCTAATGTTGTTAGTCCTTTAGAAAGATTAGAAACTATAACACCAATGATTATACCTACAGCACTAATAACAGCAAAGACTGTAAAACCATACTTTTTGAAGATGTACTTTAATCGCTCTCGTAATGGTAGATTTTTAAGTATTTCATCTTTTCGACTCTCGATAACTGATATTTGTTCTTCACTTGATATTATTTTATTTCTGATTTGTTCTCTTAATTTATCAATCTCAGATTGTAATCGTTCATTACTTTGTTCTAACTTTGTTAAATTTGATTTACCCTTCTTATATTTATCTATTTCTTCTTTGTATAATTTTGTTTCGCTTAAAAGTTTCTCACCTTGTATTTTTAATTCTATATTCTGTTTAACAGTTTCATCAAAAAGACTTTTATTTTCAGCTTTTTCTACCTGTTGTCTCTCAATGAATTGACGTAGTTCTTTTTCTTTTTCTTCATATCGGCTAATCTCCTCTGGATATACTTCTGTAACTGCTTCCAATCCTTGTAATGTATTAAGTAAATCCTTTTTTTCTTCAATAGCTTCATTCAATTGTGACTTGGTATTATTATATCTTTCCAACATGCTTTCATAATCAGCACCTAGTGCTTTTCTCATTGTTTGCGGTAACTTTTCAACCATCATAACTCCATCTTTATCAATCAGTGTATGTGGTGCAGAATTTCCCCTATTACTAAATTCTACGATTAAACTACCATCTTCTCCAAATGTTACATTAAATGTCCCATCATTGGGATTGTAGTTTGGAAAATAACGTTTGAGTTGTTGCCCTGCTTCTCTCCTTCTATCATATTCCTTATCTCTTTCTTTTATAACAGCGCTCGGGTTACTCCCTTCAGTTGGTTTGACCCATCCAGCCCGTTTCCTTCCTTCATCATCTTTATATTCATCATAACCAGCATAATCTTGTTCAAAGGTTGTAGATGTATTTGGGCTTTGATAAAATGTATTATCTTCATAATCATTATCATCATCAGATCCTTTTGGTAAATCATCTAATGGTATTTCTTCTTCCATGATTTTTTACTCAAAAGTAAGAAATCTTTAGATCTGTGAAGCAAACATGCAAAGCACGCCGCTGCAGAGCAGTAGACCCTTTAGGGACTTGAAGCAAACTAATCACACACTTTACTATAAGAATTTACTAGCTATATAACCTAATGATAACATACCACCACCTACATATAACATCTCTCCCGTCTTTTGGTTATCACTAGGTGTATAATAATCTGCAAAGCGGGGCTCTTTCAGAGTTTCAGAGAATTTTGGTTCAATTTCATCTTTAGATTCATGCATTTGACTATACAATTTCAAAGCTTCATCAGTATTCGAAATATTTTTTGAAGCCTGGTATTTATCATTTTTTTGTTGTACTTTCCAATCAATGAGATTCTGTCTTTTTTCCTGATATGCAGCATAATCTTTTTGATATTTTTCTAATGCTTTATCGTGTCGTATTCGTTCTGTATCTGTTTTATCACTTGAGAGATATTTTGCAAGATATGATCCACCAACAAATGTTGTTGCATTCAAAATAGCTCCTCCAACCATCATTGCTATTGTTGCCATAATTTTTATTTTGGTAAAATCTTTTGATCCTCTAAATATGTTTTTAGATACATACTACCTGTCAATACAACTACCCATTTTGCATAATTTGTAACACTTGAGGATGGATCGTTCATAAATGATTCTTTCATAGCCTTTTTAGCCACATAACCAACTCCAGCTGCTAATCCAATAAGGACTGCAGAATCAGTAACAGTTTTCACAAGTTTGTTTTCGGTTGACATGATTTTTTACTACATCAGTAAGAAATCTTTAAATCAGCTTTGCCGGTAAGCTACGCTGAAATCACATCATAACATTCCCATTTTCAGAGGAGTTGGCTGTGATGGTTGTGTGGGAATATTCAGTGGAGTTGATCCTACTGATCTTGTGGGTGTAACTTGTGATAAATCTACTATACTATTTTCCTTAGGGTTTTTCTTATAATATCTCATAAACATATCAAATGCTGTAAAACCTATTCCTACAACGGATAATACAGTACTAAAAGATAACTCTGGAAGCCATGCCTTAGATTCAACCTCTTCATTATAATTTTCTGCTTTAGCTTCACTCTCATTTTTAGATTCTTCTTGTTCCTTTTCACGTTTCATTTGCTCCTCAGCTCTTAGCGTCTCCCGGGCTAGTGCTTCTTTTGCTTTTTTATTATATTCAGCTAATTTCTTACCAGCAGCGACTTTTTTAGGATCTTTCTCTTTCTTTTTAGGAACATTACCTTCGGAGTTTTTCTCCGCAGCCCGTAGGGTCTCTTCTTTTGGCGGATCTCTAGTAATTTGCTCAACAACTTCTTCAGACATTATTATTTTATTTCACAAAGTAAAGAATCTTTAAATCAGTTATGCTCAGTAGACAGTATCATATCCGCTAGCAGCTTGCTTAATATCTTGCTCAGTTTTGTTCAGCGGAGCTGGTTGATTTTTAGTATCATCTGTAATTGTTTTTGAAACTTCTTGTATTTTGTCTATTTTAATGTGCTTAGCAACCTGGAATACTCCGCTAGCAAGTGCTGCTAATCTTCCTGCTTTTAATGCTAAGAAACCTACAATGTTTGTCAGTTCGCGATTAACCAAATCATCATTCTTCAAATCGGAACAAAGCGCTTCTATATCATCAACAGGAACCATATAGGAAATAACTTTAGAAACTAATTGAAGAGATGAATCTACTAATCCACCATTAATTTTCTTACCTAATACTGCCTGATATCTATTATAATATTTTTCAATGTCTTTTACTGATAATTTTTTTATATCACCTAGACTCATATCAACGCCTAAATATTCCTTTGTGGTTCCAAGAGCTGCTAGAATAGCTAGTGATTCTTGTTTTATTTCAACTTCAGCGTAGCTGCTCCCCTTCGGGATTTCATTATCATCATTAACTTTTACCTCAGTCTTTCCTCCTTCCAGGTTGATATAATCTTCAACTTCTGCCATCTTTTAATTTTCTTCCCTACAGCCAGGTCTTTAAATTTATAACTTCGGGGAATACGGCGGAGCCTACCCTGAAGGGATCTCTAAATAGCAATTAAATGGGTGACGTAAAGATAAACAAAGTCTAGAATATTTTTCAGCTTTTAATAATTGAACAAATTTTTTACTAGTTTCAGAGTCTAAATCACCTCCATAATCTTCGAAAAACATCTTCATACCTTTTTGTGATGGGTTATGGAAAGTAACAACACAGGCTACGTTTTCACGGAATGGTTTTGCTATAGATGTTAATTGCTGAGTAAGAACCCAAACTGATAATCCATGATGTCTCCCAGAGAATGCTAAATCTATAAACTTATTCGATCGTTTCTTCAGATCATTAGAAACAGCACAATCATCTAAAATTATTAGTGTATTTGTTCCAGAGAATAAAGTTTGACAATCAGTTAACAATTCATTAATCTCATCAATGTTACTAGCATCTGGTGATAATACAAAGAAACGTTTATCTCCCCGAGCAAAATTATGATAGGTTTTATTTTTAGAATAAGTTGGGCATATTAGAACAATGAATTCAAACAATTTTCGAAATGGGCCTCGGAGCTGATCTATGATGTACTTTGTCTTTCCACAATTTGTTGGACCTGTTATAATGCAGTGAAAAGGAATTTTATCTCGTAATTCTTCCATCTTTTTTTCCTTCAGGTCTTTCTTTTAACTAATACATTATAGAGTGTAAGTTTGAATTCATAATCTCCATTAACGCATCGGCTACAACAAACATGTAACAAGTCATAATACCAGACCCGCTAACTTTTCTTTTAATTTCTATTTTTACACCATCTTGTGCATTGTTTAAGGCTAGACCGCCTCCATGAATATCATTATCTGGATGAGTTCTCAAATCTATCCACAGAGCAAACTTATTACCATAAAAATCCTTTTCCTTTACCGACCAACGGGAGGAACCCAACCAACGGGAGGAACCCGACCAATGGGAGGAACCTGACCCCCTCCCTTCAGCCACCTCGAAACGTTTCTTTACTGACTCCCATAGGTCTGAAGGCACCATTCCCTTAGAGTAGAAACGATTTGGTACACCATTAACATCAATATTGATTGAAGTGATACCTGGATTAAAAAAATTCTCAGAATCTCGCGCTCCTCCACCGTATGGCAATGTAAACAAACATAATATCCCTGTAATTGACCTTCTAGGTAGATTAATATGCTGGTTTATAACGCTGTCAGTAGGTCTAGATATGGTGAAAGTTTTGTGTAGAGTGACATTCTCATAAAAGAATCCCTTACCAACTTGATAAGCTGCTTGTGCCTCACGAGCTAAGTATTCGCTTGTTATACAAGAATATTCCAACTCAAGGTTTGTTATTTTGTAAGTTGGAGTCTTTGTCGTATCAGAATAAACAACAATATCATGAACTGGAGCCAGCGTAATCTCAAATATTAGTTGATGAACTAATGCCTTTGGATAGAAAACCCCGTGATCATTTAGAATAGGGTGGTTTAGTGGGATATGATACTTGGTGTTGTGTATTGCTGCAAGAGCTACTTCATTTAAATCTTCATCCGACTTATCACCCGCATTTGTCCTAAGCTTTCTCATGTTTTCAGAAGAAATACCTTGTTTTAATCTATCCTCTCGTTCTTCATCTTTTAAGAATAAGTCATGGTATGTTTTAAATAAATCATATCTTTGAGTATCCTGTAATGTTTCACCTCCAAAAAGAACCCTGAGTCTGGTTACAAGATTACTACCAACATTATTTACGAGGGTGTTATTTACATGGCCATCAACAGTTAAGTTAAATACTAGAGATAAACTTCCTGGTACAAGAACTAAATTCTGGGTAAGTTTTGGAATGTTTATATATAATGTTTCTCCAGGACTAGCTGATGATGGATTTAATGTAATTCTATTCAATATTGATTCCGCTTTCAAACCTAGTGGCTCTCTTGGAATTCTGTTTGGATTAATTTTTTCAGATATGGTTGCCATATTTATTTATAAGATACTTTGGTTAATCTTTAAATGAGTTCTACCTTGTCAAAAAATTTAAGTCGGATATATTATTCAACTGAAGGGTATTGGAAAGGATATTCTGCAATCCATAAATTAGCTGAAAAAGCAAAAGTAAGTGAAAATGTAGCAAAACAATGGCTTCAGAAACAGGCAATATGGCAAATCTATCTACCACCGCTAAAATATATACCTAGAACACACTGGACTGTAGATAAACCTAACCAGATTCACCAAGCAGATTTATTATTTTTACCACATGATAGAGTTGGAAAAAAAACATATAAATACGCATTAGTTGTGGTTGATGTAGCCTCGAGATATAAAGATGCTGAACCATTAACCTCAAAAGAAAGTAATGAGATATCCAAAGCTTTTGAAAAAATATATTCTAGAAAAATAGAACGAGAAGTGAAATTGAAATATCCTAAAACATTAATGGTTGATCCTGGAAAAGAATTTATGGGTGAAGTTGCAAAACTTATGAATTATCATAATGTGAAAATACAAAGAAGTGAAGCTGGAAATCATAGAGCTCAGGCATTTGTAGAAAACGCAAACAGAATATTAGGTGAAAGATTATTTAGTCATCAATATGCACAAGAAATGGTAGGAAATGAAAGGTCTAGAGTATGGGTGAAAAGATTACCAGATATTTTGAAAACTTTGAATAATACACCAACTAGAATAACTAGTAAAAAACCTGATAAAGCTATAAAAATGAAAGAGGTAGATATTGAACCTAAAAATTACCAACGTAGGGTAGGACTTGATGAGGTTAGGTTGCCTCCTACTGTTAGTGTTAGATATCTATTATCTCCAGGTGAACTCGAGGGTGGTGAACGAAGAAGAGCTACTGATCCTATATGGAGTATTCAGGTTTATGATATTTCTAGAAGTGTGATTTCACCTAATCAGCCAGTTTTATATTATTTAATTGATGGTCCTAAACGGGGATTTGTGAGAGAGGAACTGCAGGTTATACCTTATGATACTGAGTTACCTCCTAATTCTGTTTTAGAAAGATAATGTTCATATTTTCATCTAATTCTGTTTCGGAAAGATAATGTCCATAGGGAAGAGTATTTATCCTGTCTTTTCGAACATCCCTCTTATCATCATCAGCAGATAGTGCATTTTTATTAACAGCTTTTGCGAAAAGATCATGTAGATATGATCCAATTAAATTCTGTAATCTCATTTGTGGTTTTCCAGTGAATAAACAATCTGTAAAGTCATTAAAACATATTGTTTTCTCAATGACTGATTTCTTTGTTCCTTTATTCTTTTTTATCTCATCACCATTATCCATTTTTACACCATATTGTTTAGCTCCCAAGCCTACAAACTCTATAGGTATCATTCCACCAAACTCATCTTTGAACATTCCAATTACTTTTTTGTTAACACCCGCCTCTATTCCTGAGGGATGATCTTTTGGATAGTTACTAGTGTCAAACTTTTCTCTAACATCTGGACTTATATCTTTGTATAAATCTGGAGTTTTTATTTCATATGTAAGATTGTCAGTGTCCGTCATAAGTAAATTAGCTTTTTCTCCATATTTTGCTTTAATATAATTATAATGAAAATCATACATTATTTTTTTACTTCGATCTAAAATGCAAAACCCAACATAAATTGGTTTATCAAATTTTATTTTTTCTTTCTTCATATTTATAGCGGCTAGATCATTAGAAAAGATAGTAAAATGGTTAAAGTTTGGTTTTCTTATTAATTTTTTAGCTGATTCTATATTATTAACTAATCTCACATCTATCCTTTTTCTAACATTTTCCATTGTTTTACCAAATACAGAGTTATTCATTAACTTGAAGAAATCTTTTTCAAAATCATTATTTGCTTTTGCCCTAAATTTAGTATTCAAATCAATGTAAGGTTTCATCCATGCAGACTCTTCAAATTTAATCCCTTTATGAATCTTTGTTATTTCTAATCCCATACTTTCATAAAATTTTAACGTTTCATGATGTACTACATATCTTTCCTTATCAAATAGGTTTGGTATTAATTTCTTAACTTTATTAACAGTAAGTTTTTCTGGAGCTAGAGGATAATCTTTATGTAAATCATGAAGATGTTTGGGATATTTCAAATCAACCTCGATTATACAGGGTATATCTCTCCAATTTTTAAGCTCCTCCTCTTTCATCCATTTAAATCCATGAGTAGGTAGATTTCCACTCATTCCAGCTCCATATAAGTTATTTGCATCAAGATAAATAATATAACTTATAATTTGATTTATGTCAAAATTTACCATATATGGATTATTAGCTTTAGCATATTTTTTTGATATTTGGGCTACACCTCCTCTAATACCTCTCTCAACCATAAGTAACATATTAACATCAGTAAACAATTCCAATCTAACTTTGGTTAATTTTAACATTGCATCCCAAGATAATCCTGGAGATGTAAAATATTGAGCAGGGTCTAAACCATAATTATTTATACATACATCTCTAAAATTCTCAAATACATCTACTAAAAGTAGTACATCTGTCTTGAGATATAAATCATGATATTCTCTCATTGATTTAATATTAAAAACTTCGCATATTTTTTCAGCATATTGGTAATCATCCTCGCTTATATCTTCTTCATTTAATTTTGAATAGAATGCTTCTTTTGGTGGAAGTTTAGTTTCATTAAGTTTATCAATACTAGTAAAATTATCATAATCATATACCCCCTTCCTCAGTACCATATATGTCTTATCTCCAAATTCTTTTTTTGTTTCGATTACTTTATCGTCTTTGGGAAAAAGACATCTTTTACCAACCAACATACAATTCTCACATTTTCCACATCTACCAATACCTTTATACTCAATATCTTTCCCATCTTTTTTATATCTCTTCAAACAATCCCCCGGTTTGCAAGTCTTACAATTTCCACATTTTGTAAGATTATCAACTAAAACACTAAGAGGGCTTTGCATAAATTTGTAAGAATCAATAAATCTGATTGTTCGTTTAATAGGTTTACCATCATCATCATCATCATCATCATCATCATTATTACCATCATAATTATTACCATAATCATCATTATCATAACTAATTAAAATTTTCTTTGAGAAACTAATATACTTTTCATCAGTATTAGCTAAACATTCTATTTTACCATTTGTTTTACCGAGATTTTTAATGAATAGATGCGAATCATATCCACACATATTATGTGCTATTACTGGAATGAATTTAGGAATCTCATATTTTAAGTTACACTTATTATGAGCAGCTCCTCTATATTTTCCAGTAAGATGACAATGATCTATTACTTTTTTATAATCTTCATTACTATTTTCTCTAAATTCTCTCTCACATATATGGCAATGAGTTGCATTTTCATATTCTTTTTTTATTGTTTCTGTCATTTTATTCTTATTATAGAATCTAAACTTTTTCTTTCTTTCTTTCTTCTATTAGTTCAAAAATTTTTCTAACATCTCTTTCTAAATATTCTATAAATATCTCTGCAACATCTTCATCATCAGATTTTGCAGTATATCTCACACACCGTTTAAAATCATTTGGTAATATACTATCATCAAAACATTTGATATAATAGCAGAATCCTGATGCTTTATGTAGTTGATATTTTTTAATAAAGCTTTTAAGTTCACTTGGAGAACATGTATATATTGGTATTAGACGACTCTCAAAGTCCACATAAATAACAAAAGGTGCTCTCATTTTATTTTTAAAATTTTTAAAGTAAATAAATTTTGGACTTCCATCTTTATTCTTTGCCATATTGATTTTAACTTCTCCATGTGAATCACAATATTCTCTATGTTCCCATAAATTTTTTTCATCATAAAACGAGTTGAAACATCTAAGGCAGAAATGTTTTTTGTTTTTATTTTTATCAATTTCAGAGGATAAAAGCCTACTAATGCTTGTTACTAAATTATAGTGATTATTTTCACCAATAGATGTTAAAAGTAATGTGATAACTTTACAGTCATATATCTTACATTCATAACTGTTACAATCACATTTCTTACAACCACATTTTTCACATTCTTGTTTTGTACAACCTTCTTTCTTACATTCTTGTTTTTTTCTTTTTTTACACTCTTTTTTCTTACAACCACAATTATTACATTTTTCTTGTTTCTTACAATAGCATTTATCACTTAATCTTGCAATATATATAATATCATCTTCTTCATCATACTTCAATACATTAATAAGATATGGATTTTGTTTTTCAAACTTGTCAATATCTTTTAATGAAACTGGACCTTCAAGTCCTGAAAAGTTTAATTTTTTAGAGTTTTCCCGCAATTCATTATTTACTCTCTCTCGATGAACTTTTCTAGGAATCACTGCTTCTGTTGTTGTATGAATAAAACAATTTTCATCATGATGATTCTTTAGGTTAATAACAGCTTTTTTTGATGCCAATCTTGCAGGTAGTGGAATATATGAACTTCCAGAAGTAACTATGTAAGGAGCTATACTAATATCAATTCGCACCACAGAATCGAATACAAATTTAAAACCATTATCTAGAAATATTTCAAGCTCATCAAGTATATTTTTAATAATATCATCATATAATTCTGATAAATTACTTGCTTCAGTAATTATTCTTCGTGAAGATTGAAAGTATTTTTCAATTTCTTCTTCAATTTGGTTTTGTAGAGACAATTTTACTAACTTACCTGTTAATATAAATTTAATCTTGATTGGTTTCTTTTCCTTATTAATAAGATCTATAACCTTTTGTTTTATTTTTTTCATAAATTCATCAATATCATAACCTTTTTTCCCATCTATGGTATAATTTTTCAAATAACCATTTTTGAATTTTTTTTCTTTTTCTTTTGGAATGAAATCCTCCTCATTTTCTTTTTGCTTCACAGCCCGCATAGTCTCGTCTTTTTTTGTTTTAGGTTCAACATCATCCTTCTTATTATTATTCTCTTTATTTTTTGAAGTATATTTTAGTTTCCCTCCAGGGTTTTTCTTTGTTTCTTTAGGTCTTGCCCCCTCCTTCTCATAATCCCTAACTGTAATTGAATCTTTATCTCTTTTAGAGTTTTTTAATTTAGGCGTTGGTTTTAGTTCTTTGGGTTGATTTACTATTTTATATTTTTCTATAAAATTTTTAGCTAGTTTTCCTGTTTTATTTTTTACTTTTTCAGGAATGTATGGTTTTACAAAATCCCAAAACTTGTTTAATATATTTCCCATAAAAGGAGTTTGTTTTGTTTTTGTAATTTTTGGCGGAGCTGGTCCTATGGATTTTGTTTTTCTTGGTGACTGTTTCGGTTTTGGTGGTGAGGGACTAGGTGTTTTAATTTTTCGTTTTATTGGTGGAGAACCTGGAGGTGTCCCTGGTCTAAATCGATCTGGTGAACCTGGAGGCGTTCCTTGCATTGGCGATGTTGGTGGTGGAATATAAAGATTGGGTAGTGTTGGTCTTGTTGGTTTAGTATTTTTAATTGGTGGTGGTGCAACACGAGGAATTGGAAGAGGTGGCTGTGGTTGATTTGCTCGTCTATTTGGTGTATTATCTATTACCATAATAATTTCTCTAATATTATCAACTATTTGTTGGACGTTATTAATTATTTCAGGGATATTACTCAATGCTTGAATTTTAACCTCTTTAGTAGTCATTCTTGATCGTCCATTAATTTTATACCATGAAAGTAAAGAGCTTAATTGTTTTGTATTCAAATTATTTAATTGTTCCATTTCTAATTTGTAAATTATTTCTTATCTTTAAATCATTATTTTTTAACTTCATTTCAATTTTATTTTTTAAATATAAGAAATAATACCTTTGTCCTAGAACTATTATCTGTATAAATCTCTGATAAATCTTTGATCTAGTTTTTAAGACCAATTTTAAAACCTAATCAGAAAATTACCTAGACAATTCCTGTGTCCCAGTACCGTATTTTTCCCTCTCTCTTGGTTGCTTAATTTGAGCTCCCTTACGTCGCAGTTAGTAAAAACGACAAACGGTACGGAACAAACACACTTGTGTGTCGAATTCATCTCTCCACAACACTATCATTAAAGCACAGACTAAAAGCACAAAAGAAAACAAAAGTTCTCGCATTGACATAAACTGAGCGTTGTCCATTCAGAAAACATGGCACACTGTCTTTAGTTTCAGCAACAAGCTAAGCAGTTCGTCTTGTTTGTTTTCTTCTGCTAAATTCCACAAGTGGTTTGTTCCTCTTATTGTCTTCATGGGCCATAACTTGACTGGATTTCGATTAATTTAAGACTTGAGAATGTTTAAAAATATCTTGACTGAGCTGAAAAAATCTCGCGTTCAAAAACTTTTCAGTGCTTTGTGTTCGAACTTTGATGGTTTGACAGCCTTTGTCTTTTGAACCAATGAGAGTGTTGGACGTATTCTTACAAGCTCGCTGATTGGCCCAAATTGCTGTACTTTATCAGAGTATAAAGGACAGTGCTGACGACATGCAGCGCGCGCGCTGAAAAAAAAACATTGGGAGTTGATCGAAAATAAACTGAGCTCGTTTTTGCGGAAAATCGCTAGTTCTTTATTATAAAACAAATAAATAAGCCTCCTCTGGGCTTTGTTCTGTTATAAAGCACTTAGGAGGTGACGAGAGCACTCAAGAAGTAGGGAGAAACACGAGCCGCAGGCGAGTGTTTCTCCCTACACTTCTTTCGTGCTCTCGTCACCTCCTGCGTGCTTTATAACAGAACAAAGCCCAGAGGAGGCTTATTACTGGATTGTTGCTATGGCAATCCAGTATTAAAATGGGGTTGCTATATTTTTTTTTTTCTCCGTGAGAAATTGCAATTCTTGCGCAATATTGCCTATATAAGGGTTAGCAAAGACGCCGCCGCTGTGTGATCGGCTCGGCATGAACATCGCCATAACAACCTGATTGAAGTAAGCACGACGGTGAAGTGAACGTGAAAAGTTTCATGTGGACTCCATTCGCCTAAGTGTTTTTCTTGTGCAGAGCTGCTCTCTTTTCGAGCTGTTAACTCGATTTATTCACTAAATGACTTTATTAGTGTCTATGTTTGCTATTCCTGGATGTGTTTACGTGCTGGAAAGTGTTTTCTTCTTTAAACGTTGAGGTCTGTTGTGTTAGTGATTCCCTCGGTGACAGGATTCACATCTTTTCTGTTGGAAATGTAGAGCTTATTTTTAAGAATTGGTTCACGCTTAGCAGACCACGTCCATCGAGTTCATGAGTCGATCCACGCGTGAAGTTTGGAAAGCAAGAGTGTGGCTCGCCGTGACATCACGGTATTATTTTAAATCCGAGATAACAAGCTGGTTACGCACGTCAAAATACGATACTTCGTCTTAACTTGACTTCTAAAAGCGATCGAATCGAAAACATCGGGGGAAGCATTCTCATTAAGTGTTCATTTATATTTATAGCGTTGGATCCTCTATACTGTACAAAAACTACAAAACCCGATATATAATCAACTGGAGCAGTCCGGTGGTATGCAGCTTCATTGAATTTCAAAATCATTATTTGCGACAACACCGAAACCGGCACATACCCACCAATTTAAGGAACTTATCTATTTCTGGTGAACTTCACGCTTTCAAATAAAATGTTGAACATCCAAAACGGGTCAGAGGAAGGGAAGATGCCAAGTATTCACGGCTGGGTTTGTGCTGTCGTGTCACGTTTCAGGTTTCACTTTCCCCATAAAATAAAACACGTTATTATATGGCAAAGCCAGTCTTAGGCAAATCCCTGTGCTCTGATTGGTTCTTTCTCGGTCAGGATTTTGCAGTACGGACCGTTTCCATGGAAACGGTCCAACCCGTGTATTTTTGTTTTGGAGCGAAGCCGGCAAATTCAAAATTTGCAACAAAACAGCGAAAAAAACTGAATATTGTCATTCTTCACAGTGAAACTACCAGAAGAAGCTAAGAAGATTGAAATTTTTCCGAAATTTCAAAGATGGATGAAGAAGACGAACATTAACTATCAGAAATAGAGTACCATATAATAAACAACTTACTAACTGAGCTTGCTCGGGCCGTACTGGAGAATATTGGCCCTCGGTCGTGGCAGTACGGACCTCGCTTCGCTCGGTCCGTACTGCCTCGACCTCGGGCCAATATTCCCCAGTACGGCCCTCGCGCTCGGTTAGTAAGCGGTTATTCGTCAATGTTTACCACAAATTTGTCAATTCTACAACGGCATCTCCATTTTAAATATCGGTTTCCAGATAAAGCTTCGGGAATGACGGACTACCTTTCATGAACGTTGAAAGATGAGATATAATTTTTACAGCTTCACTCAGTAGAGTGTACGAGCGAAAGATCTATAACATATAAAACAAAACATATACCCGACTACTATGTAAGCGGGTTTATAAGTACGTTTTTAGGTTATTTTCAAATTTGACTGAAAAATCTCTGTCCTTTTTAGCTTATGGGTTATTTTCAAATTTGACTGAAAAATCTTGCCTTTTTTAGCTTAAGGCTCATAAGTACGTTTTTAGGTTATTTTCAAATTTGACTGAAAAATCTCTGTCCTTTTTAGCTTATGGGTTATTTTCAAATTTGACTGAAAAATCTTGCCTTTTTTAGCTTAAGGCTCATAAGTACGTTTTAGGTTTGGGAGTCTCTGCAAAGTTCATAAGTACGTTTTAGGTTTGGGAGGGGTAAGTCTCTCTGCGAAAAATTTGAAAATAATTACGGTTTAAAAGAAAAATTAGTGAAATACAATACAATACTAAATGGATCAAAAATTACAAAGTTTGAATATTCCGCAACTAAAATTTATTGCAAGGCAGTTGAACATTAAGGGGCGCCATAAAATGATTAAAGCTGTTTTAATTAATGAGTTGGGAAAATTTCCAGATGAGGATATTGAAAAGTTATTTTTAAAAGCTATTTCAATGTATAATTATTATTATTATTGTGAACATAGAATTAAAAAATATTCTTGTAAAGAATGCGGTGGATCACAAATATGCGTTCATGGGAAAAGAAAGTCTTACTGTATATTATGTGATGGTTCAGAAATATGTGTTCATAATAAACAAAAAAGTTTTTGTAAAGAATGCGGAGGATCACAAATATGCGAACATAATAAACAAAAGTATCATTGTAAGGAATGTTGAAAATTATGTTATGTAACCCTATTTTGGTTTCATAACAAAAATTGATATTTAAAAAGAAAAAACATAAAATATAAAAGAAAAAACAATGAAATTCGAGTATTTCAATAATAAGAATCTTAATATTTGCGATTTTATAGAGGAAATAAAAGAAGACTTATTAAAAAAATTGGTGAAAAATAGGGGATATATAACTTGCGATTTTACAGAGGAAATTATTTTAAATCACCCAATAGATTTTTTTGTGGCATATTATAACAAAAATTATGATTTCACGCATCATATTAGTTTTGGAGGAAAAACAAATTTTGGAGTTGGTGGCATTAACACCAATAATTTCGTGAAAAAAATTTTAGAAGTAGCTAATGAAGATTTTTTTGAAAATGAATATGAATATGATATTGATCCATCTTATGGTATGGTTATTGTAAACGGAGAGGCAATTGCTCATTTTTATGAAAATGATGTTTATCTAGCTTACCATGATGTGGAATGCCGAATTGAGGAGTTTGATAAAAATTTTGTAATAAAAAAAATAAAAGTACGTGTTAATTTAAATAAACATAAGATTGCGCATAAAGAGTTATTTTTCAAAAGTCTGCATGATGAAATAGTTGCTGCAGTCTGGCAGCCAAGCAGATATTTAGATTTTCAAGAATTAAGAGATTTGGGAGAAAGATGGAGTGAGAAATAATTATGTTATATAACCCAATAAATGGTTACATAACAAAAATTTATCTAAATCTTAAACTAAAAGTTATTGGCAATCCCCTTAAATCAAGTTTTTTCCAATCATTATCTAAGATAGTTAAATCAAAGTGGTTTATGGGGTTCTCATATTTTTGAATCGGAATTGTTGGGTAATCCTTTGAGGGTATGTTTGCAAGTAGGTTTGACGGCGCGAGTTTCACAAGTTCTCCATATTTGGTGTTATTCATATATGAATATTTATTATCCACTATACTACACATAAGTCTCAACGGTTCCCTAATCTGAATATTTATGGGGTATAATTTACCAGGATTTAAAATTTCAGGCACTCCTAAACCAATCGCTAACCCTCTCGTAAGTTTTATTTTGAAGTTCTTATTGGAATAAAGATAGTCAACAGTGTCTGTCTCAATGATTGTTATCTTTTCCCTATCAGTATCATTAAGAAAGATCGATTGAATATTACTCAACGAATATGTACCAGGTTGTATTATTATTTTGGGTTGATTATTATCATTGAATAATATTTGTTGATCCTTGAAATTAATCAGCCTTTTGGTTTTTATATTACAATCCAGGAGCTGTATCTCACGAAGATTTTTCAGAGGAGGATCTAAATAAATCCTGGTTTCTGAATCATACATTGTAATACTCAACATTTTTTTTGTTTTGATTACTTCATGTTCTCCTTTAGATTACGTAATCAAAACATTAACGAAATAAAAACCAGGATAATAATCCTCCTCCAAGCATTAAAATAATGAGATTATTTTGGTGAGAAGATGTTTCTTCTTCTTCATTTTTTGATTCATCGATTTTGTTTTGTTTGGGTTTTTCCGGTTGAGGATTGGTATTTAATAAAACCTTTGAGGTTCCTAAACTATGTCTTATTCCGACGTTTTTTGTCTGCGCATTTATTGCATTATTTACCCCAAAAGTCATATCTTCTGTTACCCTTTTCAAAACATTATTATACCCAATAACGCTTTCTGTATTTATTATTAAATTGCTCGGCATTAACCAAACTCCTGGAGCTACCGCTAAATCAAGTCGGGATTTTGATTCTTGAACCGCAGTTTGATATCTTTGAATTGATTGGGCCACATCATTTTCAATCACCGAACTTTCAAATAATTTTATAAAGTTTTGCTGAGTTTCAAAACCTCCACCTCCTTTACTAACAATTGAAGTTCTAGTATTAACTTGTGCGCCCAAAACGCAATAAACAAAAGCTTCAATCGATCTATTTATTCTTCCCAATCCCGCCTTTGTTAATCCATGCCCTGATTCTGGTATAAACCAAGCATATTGAAAATCAACAAAATGATCATTTCGAAGCATTGATACTAAATTTCCCATATTTTTTCTTCCTCCATCGTCGTAAAATTTATGATCGCGGCTCGGCCAAATATTAGCTTCTGTATCATAATTTCTTATGACCCTCACATTTTGAAATCCACCGCCCTTTGCTTGCGCGGCTTCACTTCCAGGAATGGCATCAGGGTCTGCATATCCTCCCCCATAATCAATGAATATATCACCAGCCCCATGGTTTGCTCCTCCCTTGAATCTAAAATCCGCTAAAGGTTTGTTCCAGCCCTTATAATCTTGATCATTGCTTAATCCAAATTCTGCGCATAATCTATTATAAGCATTTTTGTCGTACTGATTATTTTTCAAAGAAAAAGTTTCTCCACCAGGTAATGGGACATTTAATTCTTGTATTATTCTTCTTATGGTAAAGTAAATGTGAAATACGAAAAAACTTCTAATAATTTTTGGGTAACTTAAAATATCTCCAAATCCTACTCCGCATCCGGACGATGCGCACCAAACCGCCATGTTTAATTGTTGCGGCCACTGATTAATATTTGGTTTACTCAACCAAGCTCTAGCTTCTTTTCCGCTGGTAAGCCCCACAGTTTGTTTTTTGAAAATATTTTTCATTGGAGCGACGAAACTATCTTTTTCTGAAACAAAAATTTCTAAGAATATTAACATTCTTGTCGCGTCGCTCGCAAATTCGTCGAATTTAACCCCAGGTATTGGATATGGTTGTTTTGTAAATGTTAAACTTTTGGGAAATGAACTTACCTTTTCTTTATTTTCTAAACCCAAATCTTCCCTTAATAACTTTTTCAAATTATCGGAAAGATCATCAGTCCATGTTTTTCCGGTGGGATCGTCATCAGACATAACTGCTGTCCCATTAACTTTCCATTTAACATATCCGCCATATAAATCATGCACATAACTGAATTTTGAAATATTTGCTTTTGGGTAGCGGTTAATGAAATCGCTAAATAACATCTTATTCTTTGTTTTCCAATTTACCTGATCTTTAGATCTTTTAAGAATAAGATGTAAAATCAATTAATGCCGGCGAAACAATTACAACCAACTTCCGTTTTCTCGTAAACAAATTTTAATGACCTCCGGTAAGTTCTTTTAATAGATCTTCTCGAACTTTCTTCCTTATTATACTCATGTCGAAGTTTTTTTCCGAATCTTTTCTGAATTTCTGCCGAACCTCTTGTTTCAGTTTTTGAAACTTTTCCAATTCCGCTAAAATTATGGAAAATTCTTGATCGGATATAGCATTATCTTTCAGGGCTTTTGAAACCAAATCACTAATGGTGTTTAATTTTGATTTAGCAATTGCAACGGTTTGTTCGTGTTTACTAACTTTGGAGGAAAGACTTTTAGAAGCAATACCAAATCCAACCGATAATCCACCAAAAACCCCACCCACAACTCCCAAAGGAACTCCGACTATTGCGCCGAAACCCGTGAGAGAAGTTCCTAATCCGCTTGCCGATAGAATAACTGAAATAAAACCGCCAGAAACGCTAATTTTTGTAAATATTCCTCTTGCCCTATTATATTTTTTTCTCACTTCTTCGTAATGTTTAATTTCCTTCTCGAGATTTTGCAATACTTCGCTCGATTTTTGTAATCTGAAATTAATTGCGCCATCTCCACCCTGTGTTTGAAAATTATTATTTGGTAATTGAGGATAAATTCCATTGTATTCACTCATATTGTATTTTACTGAACGGCAAGATATCTTTAAATTTGTTACTTTCTTTTCTTCTTTATACTTTCCACGAAATACAGAACTACCGCCATTATTAAAAGCCAAGCATTCTCTCCCAAAAATCCAATAACCTGCCCTGCGGTTTTGAAAAGAAAGCTAACTATTGCGCCAACCATTCCTGGTAATATTTTGCCCAGTTTTTTTCCAAGAGTTTTCAAACCATTTCCAACTCCCTTACCCAAAGCAGATAAACCCTTTGAAAGATTAGAAACTATAACCCCAATGACAACACCTACCGCACTTAGAACGGCAAAAACCGTAAAACCATACTTTTTGAAGATATACTTTATCCGCTCTCTTAATGGTAAATTTTTAAGTATTTCATCTTTTCTGCTCTCAATGTTCGACAATTGTTCTCCTATTTGCTCTTTCAATTTATCGTTCTCTGTTTTTAGACGATCCCTGCTCTTTTCTAGCTTTTGTAAATTTAACTTATCTTTCTTATATTTATCAATCTCCTCTTTGTACAATTTTACTTCCTCCAAAATTTTCTCCGCTTGTGTTTTTAATTCTATGTTCTGTTTTACGGTTTGGTCAAAAAGGGATTTATTCTCCGCCTGTTTTTCCTGTTGTTTCTCAATGAATAATCGAAGCTCTTTTTCTCTCTTCACATATCCTTCAATCTCTTCCGTTCGTGTTGCCAAAAGCGCGTCTATTCCCTGCACTGCGGATTGCAATTCATTATGTTTTTCTTTTTCTTCATTTAAAATATTCAACATTGTTTCATAATCTGCGCCCAGTTCTTTTCTCATTCCTTTTGGTAAATCTTCGACCCTAAGATTTCCATCTTTATCAAGTATGATATGCGGCACGGCATTTGCCCTACCACTTAATTTCCCGATTATACTGCCATCTTCTCCAAATTCAACATTAAATGATGCATTTTTCGGATCGAATTTGGGAAAATAGCGTTTTAGATATTGGGCTGCTTCTACCCTTCTTTCATCTCTAAAACTATCCCGTCCCTCATCTTCCGCAGTCTGACCCCATTGAGCCCTGTCTCTTGATTGGTTATAATCATCATAACCGGGATAATCTTGTTCAAGGGATATTGATGTATTTGCAGGTGGTTCAAATGTATTATCCCAATCCCAATTATTATCGTCGGCATTGTCATTATCTTTTGGAAAATCTTCCATTGGTATTTCTTCTGCCATGATTTTTACTCATCAGTATGAAATCTTTAGATTACCTTGAGTCGGAAAATAAAAGAAAAATTGATATTTAAAAAGAAAAAAAGTAAAATAAAAGTAAAATAAAATGAGTAACGAAGAACAAAAATATTATACTAATTCAATTAGTAATTTGGATTTAGTAAATTACGCTAAAAAATTTGGAATAAATATGAGCCCGCAAGATGCTTGTAAAGTATTAAGCCAAATGCAAAAAGAACATGATCCAGATAGAGATTTTTTGGAATATAAAAGACAAATGAGAGCAAAAGTAACTGAAAAATATGGAATAGAAAATGATAATAGAATTAGTGATGAAGAAATGTTGAAAAAAGTAGCTTCGAAATTTAATAAAAAATAATGCCTTATGTTATATAACTTATTTTGATTGACTTATTACAAGTTATATAATAATTTATAATATTTTACTTACCGCATACCCCAATCCCATCATTCCTGCTCCGACATATATCATTTCTCCGGTCTTTTGATCATCGCTTGGTTTGTAATAATCAGAGAATTTTGGTTCAGTCATTTGCCCGTACAATTCAAAAGCCTGATTTGTAGCTGAAATATTTTTTGATGCTTGATATTTTTCTTCCTTCTTCTTCATTTTCCAATCAAGCATTTTTTGTCTTTTTTCCTGATATTCTGCATAATCCCTTTGATATTTTTCCATTGCTTTATCGTGCCGTATTTTTTCTGTATCCACATTTCTCCCCATTATATATTTTGCGAGCATATTTCCTCCGGTAAATGCTGTCGCATTAAATATTGCGCCTATCCCCATCATTGCTATTGATGCTAATGCCATTTTATTTTGGTAAAATCTTTTGATCCTCTAAATATGATTTAAGATACATGCTTCCGGATAATACGGCAACCCATTTTGCATAATTTGTAATACTCATGGATGGATCACTCAAGAATGATTCTTTCATCATCTTTTTAACCACATACCCAACTCCCGCACTTAATCCGATGAGCACAGCTGAATCAGTTACAGTTTTCACAAGTTTGTTTTCTGTCGACATAATTTTTTTACTACATCAATATGAAACTTTTAAATTACTTTATTCAGTTATTCCATTCCCAAAGATTTTGGGGTTGCAGAAAATGGTATCTTTTTTGACTGCGGTAATTCCGGAACTTGTGATAAATCAGCTATCCTATTTGAATATTCATCTCTGGCTTTTTCCTTATATCTCATAAAAAGATCAAATGCTGTAAAAACTAATCCGACAACGGATAAAACAGTAGTAAAAGATAACTCCGGAAGCCATGATTTTGATTCACTGTTCTCTGTAGTTTTTGGGGCTTCTTCATTTTTCATCTCTCTGGCTAATGCTTCTTTTGCTTTTTTATTATATTCCGCTAATTTCTTTCCAGCAGCGACTTTTTTAGGATCTTTCTCCCTCTTTTTTGTATCTTTCGCCCATAGGGCTCCGGCTCCGCCGGTATTTTCTGTTTTGGGTTCTGCAGTAATTTGCTCCTCTTCTGACATTATTATTTAGATGCTACAGATAAGTTTTTAGATCTGTTTAATACACAGTATCAACACCTTCAGCAGATTGCTTAGTTTCCTGATCAGTTTTGTTATAATTTACTGATTCTTCTCTTGGAAATTGCTGATTTTTGTTGAATTTAACGTGTTTAGCAACCTGAAATACCCCGCTAGCAAGTGCTGTCAGTCTTCCTCCTTTTAATGCCAAGAGACCTACAAAGTTTGTTAATTCTCGATTAACCAAATTATCTTTCTTCAAATCATCGCAAAGAGCATCTATGTCATCTACCGGAACTAAATACGAAATAAGTTTGGAAACTAATTCTAGGGAAGAATCTACCAATCCTCCGTTAATTTTCTTACCCATTACCGATTGATAACGATTAAAATATTTTTCAACATCTTTTGCGGATAATTTCTTTACATCTCCCAGACTCATATCGGTCCCTAAATATTCCTTTGTTGTCCCAAGAACTGCGAGAATGGCAAGAGATTCTTGTTTGATTTCAAGATCCTCATTTTTTCCAGATCCTCCCTCCGGTCGGTCAGTTTTTTCTGTCGGTTGGTCGATATAATCTTCCGGCTTTGTCATATTTGTTAAATCACTTCGGGTATCTCTAAATAGCAATTAAATGGGTAACGCAAAGATAAACATAACCTAGAATATTTTTCAGTTTTCAGGAGTTGTACAAACCTTTTCCCCAATTCAGAATCCAAATCACCTCCGTAATCTTCGAAAAACATTTTCATCCCTTTCTGAGAGGGATTATGAAAAGTAACGACGCAGGCAACATTTTCCCGGAATGGTTTTGCTATTGAAGTTAATTGCTGAGTTAGAACCCAAAGTGATAATCCATGATGCCTTCCGGAGAATGCCAAATCTATGAACTTATTTGATCTTTTCTTCAGATCGTTTGAAACGGCGCAATCATCCAAAATTATTAAAGTATTTGTTCCGGAGAATAAAGTTTGGCAAACAGTTAGTAACTCATTAATCTCCTCTACGTTACTTGCATCCGGAGATAATACATAGAAATGTTTATCCTTATTAGCAAAATTATGATAAGTTTTATTTTTAGAATAAGTCGGACAAATTAAAACAATATATTCAAAAACTTTCCGGAAAGGACCTCGGAGCTGTTCAATTAAGTACTTTGTTTTTCCGCAATTAGTGGGTCCTGTTATTATACAATGGAATGGTATTTTATCTCGCAAATCTTCCATGATTTTTGTATCATAACTAAATGTTTTTAAATTTAGGTTCTTCCCTCTGGTCAGTACTTAATTGATCTCAAACTTGAATTCATAATCTCCAGCATTGCGTCAGCCACGACAAACATATGACAAGTTATGGTTCCAGTTCCGCCTTGTTTCCTCTTAATTTCTATTTTTACGCCATCGTGCGTATTATTTAGAGCAAGTCCGCCGCCATGAATACCATTATCTGGATGAGTTCTAGTATCAACCCAAAGAGCAAACTTATCCGCGTAAAATTCTTTTTCTTTCAAAGAAATTTGTTCTCCTCCCGTTGGTCGGAATCGTTTCTTCACGGATTCCCAAAGATCGGACGGAATCATTCCTCTAGAGTATATTCTATTTGGAACGCCATCAACATCAATTTCAACGGAAGATATGCCGGGATTATAAAAATTTTCAGAATCCCTTGCTCCCGCAGCTTGAGGTGCGAAAAACAAAAACAATATTCCCGTCATTGATCTTCTCGGTAAATTAATATGCTGATTAATAACGCCATCGCCGGCAATTGAAAATGTAAAAGTTTTATGCAAAGTAACATTTTCATAAAAGAATCCTTTGCCGACTTGATAAGTTGCTTGTGCCTCGCGCGCCAAGTATTCGCTAGAAATTGATGAATATTCTAACTCTAAGTTTTTGATTGAATACGATGGCGCTTTGGTTGTGTCAGAATAAATAAGAATATTGGCGATCGGGGCAAGAGTAATCTCAAATATAAGATGGTTTTCCAATGCTTTCGGATAAAAAACTCCATGATCGTTTAGAATAGGATGATTTATCGGTATTCTATACTTTGTTCCATGAACATTGGCGAGTGCAACTTCTTTTGCATCTTGTGTTTTTGCATCTCCGGCTTTTGTTCTAAGTTTTCTAATATTTACCGAAGAAATACCCTGTTTTAATCTATCTTCGCGCTCTTCTTCGGTCAAGAATAAATCATGATATGTTTGAAATAAATCATATCCTTGGGTATCTTGCAATGTTTCTCCCCCAAAAAGAACTTTTAGTCTGGTTACAAGATTACGGCCCAGATTATTCACCACTGTGTTATTAGCATGGCCCTCAATATCTAAATCAAATAGAAGAGATACGCTTCCGGGCACAATCACTAAATTCTCCGCGAGTTTTGGAATATTTATGTATAATGTTTCTCCGGGGCTGGCTGAGGATGGATTTAGAGTAATTCTATTCAGGGTTGATTCTGCTTTCAAGCCAAATGGTTCTTTGGGAATTCTATTTGGGTTAATTTTTTCAGACGTCATTGTAAATTTATAAGATACTTTGGTTAACCTTTAAACCTTTTCTAACTTGGAAATATGTTTTAACAAACCCTCTCTTGCCTCGGGAATTAAAATCATAATATTAAAAATTTGATCGCCGTCTTCCATATATAAAATTTTTTTTCTAATAATTTTTTTCATAATGTTGATTTGGTATTCGGTAAATTTTATTTCTTCTTCCTCCTCAGGCATTTCGTTTTATAAAATAATTTACTTATTTTTAAATGAGTAGCGAAAATATACTTTCAAAAATATATTATTCGGCCGAAGGGTATTGGAAAGGATATTCTGCAATTCCTAAATTAGCTGAGAAAGCAAAAGTAAGTGAAAATGAGGCAAAACAATGGTTGGAGAAACAGGCAATATGGCAAATCTATCTACCCGCGCCTAAATATATACCTAGGCCGCACTGGACTGTGGATAAGCCCAATCAGATTCACCAAGCAGATTTATTATTTTTGCCGCATGATAAGGTTGGAAGAAAAACATATAAATATGCGTTAGTTGTGGTTGATATCGCCTCGAGATATAAAGATGCTGAGCCATTAACCTCAAAAGAAAGTCGAGAGATATCAGAAGCTTTTAAGAAAATATATTCTAGAAGATTGAAATTCCCGAAAACTTTAATGGTTGATCCTGGGAAAGAATTTATGGGAGAAGTTAGTAAACTCATGAATTACCATAATGTGAAGATGCAAAGAAGTGAGGCTGGCAACCATAGAGCTCAAGCATTTGTGGAAAACGCAAATAAAATATTAGGAGAAAGATTATTTAGCCATCAATATGCGCAGGAAATGATCAGTGATGATCGATCCAGAGTATGGGTGAAAAGATTACCGGCTATTCTGAAAACTTTGAATAATACGAAAAAGAGAATAACCGGTAAAGAGCCCGAAGAGGCCATAAAAATGAAAGAGGTGAATATTGAAACTAAAAATTACAAACGCGAGGTGGGGCTTGATGAGGTTAGACTACCAACCGAAGTTAGGGTTAGATATTTATTAGCTCCGGGTGAACTTGAAGGAGGAGAAAGAAGAAGAGCCACAGATCCTATTTGGAGCATAAAAGTTTATTATATTTCTGGAAGTAGAATTTCTCCTAATCAACCGGTTTTGTATTTTTTGGAAGACGGGCCAAGGCGAGGTTTTGTGCGTGAGGAATTACAGGTTATTCCGTATGATACAGAGTTACCCCCTAATTCTGTTTTGAAAAAGATCTAATATAATGGTTTTGTGTGAATTCCATCCTCATAAACCCATCTTTTATCATAATATGCATTCAATCCTTTTTTAATTTGTGTATATGTCACAATTTGGTTATCATTGATTCTAAAACCTGTATTTTGTGACATATCAATTGACCCTTTCAAAGCTGACATGTATCTATCCCAGTTCATTTCGTTTTGTCTATGAATTGTACCTTTGCAGCTATACTTTGCCTTTCCTTTCTCATCCTGAGCGTAATAACATTTTGAAGAAAGGGCAATCATTCTAATCCCGTCAAACTCTTTTTTGAACAAACCCGGAGTCTTATCATGATATTTAGAAGTTGATAGGAATTTTTCTTTTCCCCCATTAAAATATTCTTTTCTCATTTCGGGTTTTATAATATCATCCAAATTTTGCGCAGAGATTGCCATGTACATTGAATCTGTATCCATTTGAATCAGCTCAAAATCCTTTCTATCGAGATATTTATCTAGAAAATCGTAATAGAATTCCAGCATTCTTAATTTTGCAAGCTGATACACCGCGATGCCGCATTGATAGGGCCTGTCTATTTTTATTAATCTTTTTCGTTTTATTATTTCATATGTGCCATTTATTTCATTAAGATCCTCAAAGAACGCAGATCTTAGGGCTTTTTCAACCTCTTCCTCATCCTGAGTATACCTTGTGATATTATGTTTTTCTTTATCTTCTATCATTTTCCCGTAAAAAGAATTTCCTCTAAGTTTATTAGTGTCGGCTAATTCTTTACACCCTTTGTACTTTGGTTTTAGTTTTTCAATCAGTACTTTGATATCTTTATTTTCTTCAATAACTTTAAATATATCGGGGAATTGGTTTAATTCATTGGTAATTTTCACCACATCATCAATCTTGTTTTCATCAAAGGCTTTACTTAGTTGATCCAATAAAACCTCAATATCTCCATCTCTTCTTGCGTCCGCCACCTCTTTTGGGAAAAATCCAAAGGGCCTTCCCGATTCATACTTTAAAATATTATGGATGGCGGTAATCTCCAAACCATGGTTAAGATACCATTTTATCATAGGAGTATATAAAAATATCTTTTTTGCCTTGGTTACGCCAAGTAATTTTTTATTGTCTTTTAAATGTTTTCTACCTGTCGCTGTTTGATATTCTTTCATATTCTCTGGTACTAAATATTCAGGAACGGAGTCCACAATAAATAAAGGGGAGAACTCTTCAAACTTTTCTTTTAGGTGATCAGGTACATGGATATCAACTTGACAAAACCCGAAAAGATTTCCATCAAGAATATCTTCGCAAATCTTCTTAATAAATTTAGGATCCGATGGATTTTCAACCTCAATGCATTTTTCTTTTCCGCATGGCATTTCTTGTCCAGAACAGGATAGATATAAACCATTTGCATCATACCCAACAATTCTCACACAATTTTTCGGGTTTTTATATTTATGCGGGCGAATCTTTGTTTCTTCCTTTTCTGCATATCGTGTAAATATAATACTAGGGCCTCCAACCATCCCCGTTTTCAATAACTTATAACTCTTATTTTTGTCGCATATTTTACAATCTTTCTTTATTTTGTAGCATTTTTTGCAAAATTTATCTTTACAAAATTCGCCGCAACTATGGGCGCAATATTGCCCTGGGGCGTACAATTCAGGATCGCCTTTCTTCTTCATTTTTTGGTATTTATTTAAAACAGCCCTCATTGATACACCTGGGATGGAAACGGCATCTTTTAATATATCAATTTCGTCTGGATAATATAATCGCCTTGTTTTTTCAAGGGCTTCCAGAAAGGGAATAACATCATTCAAATTATACTCTTTCAACCAATCTAACATTGTAACACAGCCCCTCTTTTCGAATTCAAGCAAATATTCTTCATATTCTTCTTTGGTAATATTTTTCTTTTTCAAGGAAGAGTAAAAATCTTCATGTTTCACGGGTCCAACTAAGGAAAGCTTATCATAACCATCCAATTTTTCATAAGGTAGAACAAGTTTTTGGGCTTCGCAGTTGTTTGCTTTGCACCACTTATCAAAAGAAACCCCCGGCGCAAGGTAGGACATTATATCCAAGAATTTGAAATTCGGTGTTGTTAAAAACATATACCTATTCTGTTTCTTTGCAATAAAAATCTCCTTAGTTTTTTCGGTCATGTGTTTTATAAAATGTCTTTTAATCAAATTGATATCGTATTTTCCACTATTAAATCCCAAAACAGGTACTTGATTGCACCATTCTTCATATTTTTGCAAGACATTTTTTTGCAAGGAATCTTGATCAGGAAGCGGATATTCTTCTTTAACCTTTTCGACAATAATTTTTCTTATTTCCTCCAATTTTTCTACGAATTCTTTTATGAGGAGATCAGGATTTTGATTGTAAAGGAAAACGGGTTTTTTTGTTAAATTATCGATTAGTGCGACACTAACTGGAATGTGAGTATGGGTGAAAATTAAATCATCGGTAATCTGTTTATCTTCTTTTTGTAATAATCCCTCAAAATCGTAATCAATAAAATAGGGATATGGGTTAAATTTCTTTTTGAACCATATATTGGGTAATTCAGGATTTTCACACTCCCAAACCGATACCACATTATAACCCAAGCTTTTTATCATATTCTCTCTTTCAATAGTTTCATTATATTTAATTTTGTCGATTGCTGAACACGGGCACCCATGCCATTTACAACCATAAAACTCAAAAACAGTTTTTGTCTCGGGTTCGTATCCATCAAACAAAATCTCATTCCCCTCTTCATCCCTATAACACCTTTCGCCACCATGGCCACAAAGCGCATGATGAATATGTTTACCCATAATTTTAGCTTGGTGTTCTATCCACCGACACGCTTTATAACTAAAATTGATTTTACCCCCGTAAAAAACTTTGTCAGATTCATTCGTGATGTGTTTTATCTTTTCTCCCGTGCATATTATTTTTGTCTCTCCTCCTGTGCATGTTTCATTTGTAAAATGCCTTTTTAAATCGTCGTGTCTGGTAAATTTTTGTTTACATCCTTGGCATACCCAGTTTTGAGCAAGAAGATCTAGATCCTTAATGAAAAACCCATGATTATTATAAAGACCTAAATTTAAAGTTGCCAAATCATCTTTGAAATTATTTTTTCCAAACACCAGTTTCCAAATTGAAAAATTCGATATATCTTTCTGCTCATAAACCCGAATATTTATGGAGAAAACTTTTGAAATTTTCTCAAAATCAACCAATTTTGTTGATCTAACTTCTTCTCCTTTTAATTTTTTGTTGCCATAAAAAGTTCTAGCTAGATATAATGCTCTTTTCTCTATTCTTTTTTCAGGATTTTTCTTAATTTTTTGAGGATTTTTCTTACCATCAAGAATATTCATTAGAATAGCTAAACACCTCCAGACACAGAGATTATCATCTTTATCATCTACGGAATAAATACATCTTTTCTTTCGTAATTCATCGGGTAATCTTCCGCACCCAACTAAAGGCTGTCTGGTATTAATAACTTTTATTTGTACTTCTCTAAACTCAACTCCGCCCTCATT
Source organism: Ricordea florida (assembly GCA_949710005.1). NCBI lineage: Eukaryota > Metazoa > Cnidaria > Anthozoa > Corallimorpharia > Ricordeidae > Ricordea > Ricordea florida. Next base: position 20,469,763 of record OX453274.1, on the reverse strand, counting down.
AACACCTGGTTTATTAATTTTCTTTTCTGGGGGTAAATATGCTCTCATCCAAGCGATACCCTCTAAACTCAATCTTTCTCCCTCACACTGCTCTATATAATTTTTTATTTCTGGAAGAGAAGTAAAAGTTCCTCCGCTTCTAAATGTGTGCGTGTGGTAAGCTATTTCTCCATTTCCTCTTTGGATCAAAGCGGTAAAACTGAAAACAATTCTTGCCCCCATTTCTATTTGGGGTTCCAACTCATTATAAATTGTTTCTGTCAAATCATCATTTAAATCCCTCCAAATTCTAATAATATTTTCCCGATTATTTTGAAGTAAAGGATCCTCTTCATGCGGATTTATTGAAAATATTTTGAGGATTGTTGTTCTTTTCTTTCTAGTTTTTTCCTTCAATTCATCTCTCACACTATCAGATATAGTTACCCCCTTTTTTGGTTTAGTTTTCTTATTAGTAAATTTTATGATATTTTCATTTGCTAATTCTTCAAGCTTTTTGGCAAACTTATCTTTATCTAACACCTTAAAAATATTCTTTGGTTTAAGAATTGGAACATTAATTTTAGGTACCGGCTCATCAAGAATTGGTATTTGTGATGCTAATTTTCTTGACGGAGTAGAACCGGGTAGAGTTTTTGGTTTTTGTGGTTTTATAAAAGTTGGTGCTAGTTTCCTTTTTCTTAGCGGAGGAGAACCAGGTGGTGTAACAGGTGGAGTTCTTGGTGGAGGTGATCCAGGTGGGGTACCTGGTATTGGTTGGGGGGTAGTTAAAGGTGGTGCAATATTCGGAATTGGGAGGGGTAAATTTGGTTGATTTACTGGTCTCATTGGCATATTACGCAGCTCATTAACAATCCCCACAATATTATTAGTTATTTGTTGAATATTATTAGTTATTTCAGGTATATTAACCAATGCATTAATAAGTTCTGGTTTATTAAACGCAGATCGTCCACGAATATTAAACCATCTAACTAAAGATTTTAGTTGTGGTACTTTTAATCCTTGTAATTTTTGATCCATTTAGTATTGTATTTCACTAATTTTTCTTTTAAACCGTAATTATTTTCAAATTTTTCGCAGAGAGACTTACCCCTCCCAAACCTAAAACGTGTTTATGAATTTTGCAGAGACTCCCAAACCTGAAACGTAATTATGAACTTTGCAGAGACTCCCAAACCCAAAACGTGCTTATGAGCCTAAGCCAAAAAATCAGAGGCTTTTCAGTCAAATTTGAAAATAACCTAAAAACGTGCTTATGAACTTTGCAGAGACTTGACCCTCCCTAAGATCCCAAACCTAAAACGTACTTATGTGCCTTAACCTAAAATGGACAGAGTTTTTCAGTCAAATTTGAAAATAACCTAAAAACGTACTTATGAGCCTTAAGCTAAAAAAGGCAAGATTTTTCAGTCAAATTTGAAAATAACCCATAAGCTAAAAAGGACAGAGATTTTTCAGTCAAATTTGAAAATAACCTAAAAACGTACTTATAAACCCGCTTACATAGTAGTACCCGTGGTAAACAGGTGATTCTGGGTGGTCTAATGGGTAGCATTCCGGACTTTGGAGCAGATGGCCCGAGTTCAATTCCCGGTGGGGGTATTCCTGACTTTCTCTTTTCGTTCTTCTTTTAAACTGAATCGATTTTCTTTTCTTTTTTTCAAAGATACCCTTGTCTATATAGAATGTGAAGCTGTATGCAGGCTTTGGCTGCCTATTTTTTTTAAATTGGTAAATGGAACACGAGATGGCAGAGCCCTACAGGCTTGATTAAATTATTTGAATGAGTTCTGAAATCTAAAATTCTCCTCATGTGTCACCGAATGCATTCATGAGTTTGTTCATAGGAGCCTTTGATTAACTCCTTGTACACTTCTCTTATTGAACACAACTGAACTGCAAACTAAAATGGATTGACAAAACAGTTTCAAAAAATTGAGCCGTTTGCGTAATAAGGGTTCACAAAGACAATCCAGTGAAGGCTTTTGAAGCCTCTTGTTTATTTGTTAAATCTATATTTTAAAGGTGTCCGTTCGCAGGCGTGGTTACCATGCCACAGTAGCGCATTTGACAAATTGCTGAATTTCCGCCATTTCGTATTCGGTGATGCCTTTTTGAAAATAATGTAAATTTTGTGGAAACCGATTTCACTTGTCCTGGAAGTACATCCCAGCAAGAAGATCTCCGAGATATACAAGAAAAAGCAGCAAGACATCGTAGTCAAGTAAGTTCGAATACCGTGAAAATCAACACAAGGAAAGCACGACTCAAAGCACAGACAGAGATACGACGGCAGGGAGAATAACAACAGACATCCCAGCAAAGACAACAACTGCTCGCCCCAAAAAAGGCAAACGAAACAGCAGGGAAAAGGACCAGGAATTCAACCAAGTTAATTTTGAAATTGAATGTGTTATTGATAGAAATACAGGACATGAGCGAACGATTACATAACGAAATATACTGGCGAACTAAATTTAGCAAAACGACTTCGAAGGGAAACCGAGGAGGAACGACTTCAACGATTAGAGATGTCTCTGGAAAATAATTCTATTATTCTAAAAATGGAATCGGAAGACGAGCAACATATTGCAGGAGAATGTATGAAGGTATTTTTCGTAATAAAACGATAGCTTTTCCATTTTGAAGAAATTCCCAACACAGAGAGTTGCAGTTGTGATAGCAATCATTTATAACTATGTGATCTGATATCATTGCAACAGTGAAAATACTGTAAATCGTCTTGATCTAGCAGTTATGTTAAGCATATTCAACAGAAAAGATACCCAGTGTCACTAAGTACTGTATTCTCTGATTGAAAGGTTTCAGTAATAGTGCGTGGGGACAGACAAGTTTCATAGCCTTTTTACAATGGGTCAATTTTACCTTAGAGTTCTATGAGCCCTTGATAAAATTGCTATCTAGGACCCCTGCCCTTTTCCCACAAATGAAAAGTTAATTTAAGCCCTAATTTGCAAAATTATACATAACATATTAACTTTGTTACTTACTGCTATTTACTTCATTTTTATGATATCAAATACCAATATTTTTTAATAACCACAACATACAGTTCACCTTTTACGCTGGAAAAACTATAAATAAGAAACTAAAGTATGTAATGCCAAAACTTTTATGATCTTTCTCATACATTCATTGCAAGTGTGCTGTATATAGTAACAATTGTTTCAAGTTTCATAATATACCCAATGCTTTCAATCATGATTTTCCACACTAACTTTATGGACAAATGACTGCACTAGATTCTAAGCCTTAAAGAAGAAATGACATTCTTTAGAGCTGTTTTGATTACCACCACCTCTGATGGAAAGCCTATCAAGAAGATTTTTGTATTGCTTGTAGTAGTAGAGGAACAATACTTTTACCCAGATAAGGACATACATTCCATCCCATAACAATATACATTAAGAAAAACATAAAAACATATAACAATAATAATAAAAATATCAATACCAGTAATTAATAATAATAATAATAATAATAATAATACTGATAATAATATAATAATAGTGCTTCTCGTTACTATATGTCATTGGTTACAGTTCAATACCTCGAGCTGCTTTGACTTTTTTATGAAATACCATACTATTAAATCTTTCTTCTGCAGTTGTTATAATTGAAATTTTCATATATTCAAAATCATATACTAGTCTTTAGTTGGGTATGGATAGTTTGGCTGTTTCTGTAACAGCACAATTAAGCTTTCATGTGGTATATACTATTGACTGCTTGATGTTGATTTTGCATTAATTTTTTTACAGGAGTATGTAGGGCAGCCATTTTTTTCAACACATAAAGATTTCAATAACTCTTTCTTACATTGTTTTTATGATTACCTAAAAAAAACACAGCCACATACTATACAGTAGGCACTCTCTATTACCAAACCTTTATTCAAAGTTTTTGTAGAATCCAATTATTTTACCCCCAATGTTTTTATGTAATGACATTGTATCTCTAACTTCTGTTGATATGGCATCTCTTTTGAGGGAAGAGGAATTTTTCTATCTACCACTGGGAGTACCATTCCAACTGAAGAGAGTAAACAAATTGAAACGTGCACTATTCATAATGCTCTCAATTTTGGTTACCTAGGAATGAAATAATGACTGCAGCAGTCAATAAAATATCTAATCAGAAGATTCTTCTTACAATGAATCTCATGCAATGATAACAATAGGGCATAAACAAAAAAATAATTGGAGCATTCAACTCATCCTCGGTGTAAGAATATAGTGCTTTTAAAAGTGATGTACAACAAAGCAGACGAAGCATGTAAAGACTAAGAAAATAAAACTAAAATAAAAAAACAGGTTTTTACGCTGTGGTAAACACAAGCACTAATATCAGTTCTTCAATATTTCACTTGCAAAAGATTTACAATAATTTTCAATTTGTTTTAAGTGAATATTATTGTGATACTTCATAAACTCTGTATTCCGTGTAAGGATAACAGATAATGTTACTTCTATTCCTTCTAGTGCAATCTCAGTGGCAGTGAAAGAGCTAAATGAAGTTAATTTTTTAAGCACGGTGTTGAGCGGTATACTGATCATGTCATTTGCACAATAATTGTGTACCAAACAAACCATAACGAATATAGTAGTGGGGATTAGGATAATAGCTAAAGGCATTGTGACTTCTTCAAAAACTAGCTTCGCGAGGTTTTGCGGGAGTCGTATTTTTAGTTTACTTGATGGTGCATTGTATTATTAATTTATTTTAATTATTTATTTTTACACCCTCGACATGAGACCCTCGACCCTCTACCAAAACCCAGACTCCCAACCACGCCACTGGAAGGGATACGATAATCCTCGAGTTATGACCACTAACCGCCGCTATCATCAAAGAGGTTAGAAGCTTGCATGTCAATAGTGCCTAAGCTACATTAACCACGACGATGGCGGGTTATTGCCCGATGTTAATTTACATCTTGTAACTGCAGCACCGTTCATCGTGGGTATAAAAGGAAGCTTCACAGCCTTGGCCAATCACCCCTGAAGGAGACTGGACTGGAGTGTCGAAACGTCGAGTCGATGAATTGTAAATTGTTAAGTTACAATGAATTGAATTGTAAATTGTTAAGTTACATTCGTTATTTAAATCCAGCGTAGCATCAAGCTGTGTCTAACCCTTCTCAGATACACTTTTCCTTTCAATTAGATATTGATAAAAATCCAACTTGCCCGTTGTTTTCCACGTGTAGTGATTCCAAAAATGCATTTAAACAGTCAGTTACTGAATGCAATCCACACATTCTACACAGTATGTTTACGTTCTTGATAATTGAACTTGAAGGATTTAATGTCAAAACAAAAATTCAGAAATCCTTCTTTGTAAAGCATACAAAAAAATTGGAATCATGTGCATAAAATGTTTATTGTGCAGGTTCTGAAACCCTGAAGATGTATTTGAAATTTTAAAAAGTAACAAATGCTTGTTAGCTTCCTAAAGTAAAGACCAAAGACACTGTATACCATCAAAAACAATATGCACTAAGATTTATTTCTACTGTCAGCGCGCAGACGGTTACGAAAAGTATATTCAGACGGTTTGTTAAAACAACCGCCATTTTAACAGCTGTCGTTTTGCACACCGCAAGTTTATCACACTTCCGAAAGGCCTAATGCAACAGAAATTTAATGATATGAAAATTCGCTTCATTACTGCTATTCTTGGGACGGTCAAACATGTTGTTCCCAGTTTAGTTCTATTCAGTTTCTTTTCATTTCCAACCACTATTCGAAATAATTTCAAACTTTTTGGTGAGCATTTTATAAAATAAAAGTATTGCGGGGACAGTTTCCAAAGAAGCTGGTGCTGCGTCGCTGGGAAATTGAAACACAAGAAATTGATTAAATCAAACGAATTGATTAAGTAACTTTTACCATAAGGTAAAAGGGAGGTGCTGACGTTTCGAGCGTTAGCCCTTAGTCGGAGCGAATGAGAGGATTGTGGGTTACGTACAATTTATATACAAAAGTTTGGAGCCATGCTATTACTAAAACCATGGCAGTGTGTGAATGGAAGTGAATAAATTAGATGAATGATTAAATGAATTTTGTAAAATAGTCAGCTCAAATCGCATTTTCCATGTCAGTTGACAAAATGATATAACATTCTGTTGTTCAGTACAGAATTTAAATAAAAGAAACAAAGTTATTTTGCATCGCATCAGTTTCTAAGTTGTACTTCAAATGTTATACATCTCTCAGCTTCCGATCCGATGATGACAAAAAATCGTCAAATTATGCTTACGTTTCCCTTAAGTTATAACACAAGCTCTTGGAAGAAAGATGCTGTCATCTAAGCATTTGCCATTGACTTTGATTCACCAATTTCAATCCATGCTATATGAATATAATCTCTGTAAAAGGTGTTTGATGCTACTAAGAGGACTTGCGAGAAGCATGCAGCGTGTTAACTCAAAAGGAGTTACAAAAGTACTTTTAAGTTTTAAATACTGTTTTGTTAAACTAAAATTTTGTGGTTCTATTTTGTGGATTTGATTTTAAAGTACGAAGAAGCGACCATCTCTTTAAATAGATCTGTACATGTGATCTTTTGGATCTTCATAAATGCTTAAGTTGTCTAGGGTACTTAACTTCAGTGCTGTAAATGAAATTTTCAAGTGGTCGCCTGGTAGAAAATCAACGCATTGTTTGACAGGCGCGGTGATCATTACAAATGCAATAAAAAAGAAAATTTTGCTTAATTGAAAATCGTACACTGGCGAAAGACTTATATTACTTAAACTCTGGAATAAACGTATCTGCTAACGGCAGGGAAACAACTGTGAGCGATTCTTTGATTCTGATGATGGACAATTTCGATCGAAGTTTAAAGGCGTCGTGAAGGTTTGTCGCTGTTCCTCTCATGCACTGCAGCACTGGCAACGCCGGTTAAAGGAGAGTGAACGAATAACACGTTTCCTTGATGCTGGTAAAAGACCCCTGCGACAAGGGTAAAACGCAAATTCAACATGTGCTTTCTTTTAACCATAGTTTCAATTTTGCCAATCAGCGCTTTTCAAAACCATCCAACTGATAGATTCGTCAGGACCAGGTAACTATATTTAGTCAGCAGAGTATTCTGTAAATAACTGCATGCAGCGTTTCTTGATGTTTGCACAGAACTCAAAACATGTGAGTTAAGTACAAGTTGCCTATGATTTACAAAAGGAACATTGTAAAATACAGCAAAACTTCAGTTATCTAGATACCTATGAGATGTCCTTTCTAGGTAGCCACAGTGATTATCTAAATTCCATTTTATTGTATATAAATAGAATATTTTTCTTGCATTGCGTGGTCTCAACGTTAAGCATTTAAAAAACATCATTGCAATTGCATATTGTGCTCAGGCAATTCAATGATTTCTTTTGAGCCCTCCAAGTTTTACCAGCTGCCTTCAAAATGTAAATGGTATTCGAATTGTGCAGTCAATTATCACGTGACTAAATGACAGCTGAAATCACTTTCAAGAGAACGTATCATCATAAATTTATTTCTCCTTGTACGTCTTACTTTTCTTGTTCGTATGTAGGTATCTTTGAACATAATTTGTTCTTATCAACTCGGTCGTAGTGTTAGATGCTGTCTTGATAACGTTAAATGCCCGGTGTTAGAAGTTAAACCCGACGCTAGTTTGATGTATCTGCCTCCGTATTTCATATTAACTGTTAATGTATCGTGTGTTTTTTTAATTCCTTCTAACTTTCGTCATGGTTTCTCGCACGTTACATTCACCGCTACTTCTTTCGTTTCGTATCATTGTAATAATTCAGGTTCTATTGGGGCTTCTGAAAAGCTGATTGGTCAATTGGTCGTGTCCTGGATTAACACAACTGTTCAATGTACAGTTAATGTCTGTGGAATCGAGTCGTTTCGTAGACAAATTAGGGCGATTTGTACTCAGTCCTCCTTGTTTCGTACCAACCTCGTACATACCATAAACTCACGTTCATAATGAATAATCAATTAGTCTTGCACCACTGACCTTTCCTCAGAGCAGGATACGAAACGAATAGATAAAAAACGACTCGTGGGCATATCTGTGACTCCCATATTATAATAACATTTTATTGGATATGAAGGGCCCTTTATTATGTTCATCAAAACACGCGATTTGGTTGCGTTTTTCATGCTGTTCAGACAAACTAAAGCTCGGCAGATCTGGTTGATTGCAAACAAGTCAAATAGATTGAAACTGAAAAGGGGCTGTCGATTTCATTTACCTCTTAGCTGCGAGAGCCGAAAAGTCTGGTTGTAATCATCATGAACGGGACATTGATACTGATTTAAGCAACATTTAGTAGAACTTAAAGATGTCTTGGAATTACTGGAGAACTAAAAATAACCCCTAGAATTGTTAGGAAGTGTCTACGGTATATCAGTTGCTTGGAATTTGATTCTCATAGTTTATATCTTAAGATGGAAAGGATGGAAACGGATTGCATCTTAAAAACGTTATCCAACTGTTTCCAGTTTTGCTGCCACACATCAGGTAAAATCCTATGAACTGTGTTGAAATGATATTCCTATGTTCAATTTTCTTTTGACGTTGACTGCCTCAAGTTCCTAACATGCATATGTACACTAATTCTAACCAAATATAATCAAACTTCTAGTTACCGTAAGTGCACCTAAAGTCATCAGAAGTGAGGCTTCACCGGAAAACGGGTGGGAAAGTTTTATAGAGCCAAGTCACGACCATTTGTAATGGTTGATTATAATAGCACGCGATATATGTGTAAAGTTATAAGGTGGTTGAAATTTCAAGTGTAACACATTAATCAGTAAATTCGAATCTTCAGTAACCGCCTGGAGTTTACTGATCGTATGCCATATTTTCTCGATAAAAGAATATAGAAGATAGTGTATGGTACTCGTTCACTCGGATCTGCAAGTGAAAGAGTTCAATTTGATGGCTTTGTTCTTAACTCATTTCCGACGGTCAAAAATCAAGCAAATTGACGGACATTTCATTTTTATTTAATATCTTCGCAGATATTTACAGCAGTGATCACAGATATACCTCATTTTGAAGGGTACAAAATAGGCTTTCCAAACATGTATATTTCACATTCTAGTAAGCAATAATATTTTCCACAAAAATTTAGCATGTTGCCTAATTTACATAACCCTATGCATACAATTTGCATATAAATCGCCATAAACCAAGATGCCAGCCAATTGCTGAAAAGAGTTAAAAGAAAAAAGTTTTTTTTTTTTTTATCTGGTATTATTTCTTTCAAATCTGCTTGAAATATAGCAAATACAGAATTTAATACAATTTAATTTCTATAAGCCATTTTTACAAACACAAAATCGATAAAAGTTTGTTTTTCAAAATTTCCGGGGAGCTACAGTATATCCATATGGGAATGTCCGTCAGAGTATGATGTCAAATGATAGGAAAAACCCTCCTCCTTAACCTCTCCTCGCGCTCTCAAATCAGAATTTAAAAATTCGTCATGCATCTGTCACTAAAGTATACGAGCTAAAATTCACCAGGTGATTGGGTATGGCGCGCCGTTTGTTTCAAAATTAATTTTTTCATTGGTTGTACATTTTTTTATCTTTTTCTGTTCGGAGTCGTGGATATAAGCATGAAATCGATCAGCCAGCATATCAATCGGTAATTTGTCGTGTGAAATCGATCATAGGTCTGTACGATCGATCATATTTTCATTCAGTTGTTCCATCAGTTGTTATATGATCGATCAGTAGTGCGTATTTTCATTCAGTTGTGACTAAAATCGATCTGTTGTTATCCGATAGATCAGTTGTCCGTATTTTCGTTCTGTTGTGACTAAAATCGATCAGTTGTCTGTATTTTCATTCGGTTGTGACTAAAATCGATCAGTTGTTATATGATCGATCAGTAGTGCGTACTTTCATTCAGTTGTGAGTAAAATCGATCAGTTGTTATATGATCGATCAGTTAAGTGCGTATTTTAATTCAGTTGTGACTAAAATCAATCAGTTGTCTGTATTTTCATTCGGTTGTGACTAAAATCGATCAGTTGTTATATGATCGATCAGTAGTGCGTATTTTCATTCAGTTATGACTCAAATCGATCAGTTGTTACATGATCGATTAGTAGTGCGTCCTTTCATTCAGTTGTGTTTAAAATCGATCAGTTGTTATATAATCGATCGGTAGTGCGTATTTTCATTCAGTTGTGACTAAAATCGATCAGTTGTCTGTATTTTCATTCGGTTGTGACTAAAATCGATTAGTTTTTATATGATCGATCAGTAGTGCGTATTTTCATTCAGTTGACTAAAATTGATCACTTGTCCAGGATCGATCAGTGGTGCGTATTTTCATTCAGTTGTTAGTAAAATCGATTTATTTTCCTTGTAGAATGTTTACACAGTGCCTGTCTCGGGTAGTTTAGCTGTGTATGTTTAATGTATTTGTTGTTGTTGTTGCAATTGATCTAATTTGAGGCTTATATGAGTCTGGGTTTTGGTCGAGTGTCGAGCATCGAGGGTAACATGTCGAGAGTCGAGGGTAACATGTCGAGGGTAATTAAAAAGGAACCAAATAATAATAAATAAAGTAATAATTCTTTAAAAAAATTAAAAGTAACGCCAATAAAGGATAAACACCGCGTTTACTCGTAGGTTTAATGGAAATCCAACAGCCATCAAAAGCGAGCACATGGAACAGACAGGAAGCGCAAGCGCATGCGCGACCATAGAAACCGCTGCGTACAATGTAAACGACGTAGTGGCGTAAATATGAAAATAGAATATTAATAGAAATAAAGAACGTGAGCTTCAAAATAGAGTGCTGTAGCGACAGAATCGAATCATCCTAGTAGCGATCAATGCGGCTGAAAAAGCGTTGACAGATCCATAACAAACAGTTACCAGAAAATTATTTGATAACAACCTTGCACCGGTTGTAAGTTTAGTGACTGTGTTCAATTCGAGGTTACTTGACCATGGTTTGTGCGAAAATAACCCGGGAAATATAATCAACCTCGGCGTGCGGCCTGTTGCGCAATGAAACCTAAGATCAAGTTCGATGAAAGGTTAAAGGTATTTTAAACAGACCTGGCACATATCCTGGAGTGTGGTGTGATTGTTCAGAGCTTTGTTAGCTTGGTTTGTTTGACTTTAACACTTTGGCTCTAACCAGTATAAGTCTATCTTATTTTCTAAACCAACTGAGAACTTCCAGTACACGCACTTCAGATCTTGTCACCCATCGGGAGACAAGAAAGGTTTTATCAACCTAAGGGCAAGAGACTACCTAAAGAGCCTGATCAAGAAAGTGCTCTCAGAAGTGAAATTCTCTGACCGGAGGTCAGTCCTCAGACAATTAGGGCAAAGGCGCACAAAATGATATCAGTAACCTTCGTAACACAGTACAATCCATGTGTTCCCAACTTAAGAAAGATCCTTAGGGACAAATGGAAAAAAAGAATCACAACCCTTGCTTAGACAACTGAGTCTATAAGGAGCTTCCTCTTGTTTAACACAAGAGGGGTAAATTTTATAAGGGCCTGTTCACATGGAGGTGGGGACCCCGGGTAGGTGAGGTACCTCACCTCGGTGAGGTTACCAATATTTTCATACAATCTCTCTTTTTTTCTTGATTGCGTTCACATGCGAGGTGGGGTACCCCAGCTAGGCGGGTAACCCGGCTAGCCAGGCCGGGTAACCCGCCTAGATGGGGTGAGTTTTCTCCATGTGAAAGCTCGAGAGTGGGGTAACCCGCCTAGCCGGGGTAATAAAATCCAAATTGCGCAAAGCCCGCCAAAAAAACATGGCTGCCAACCACTACCAGCGTGGCGAGTTCTTTCGACGACATAAACTCAAACAACTCGAAAACCCTGAACTTGACAGTGTCCGCGACAATTTGGAAACCGATAGCGGAAAATTGCGTTTCCCACTGTTTTGTCCCCATCTTTGTTTATGTGCATACTTTGTCACTGCACGATAGCATTTTAAACCTCACCCCACCTCGCCGGGTTGCATGTGAAGACAAGTTTTCTTCACCACGGGTACGTGGGGTACCTCACCTACCCGGGGTCCCCCACCTCCAGACTTATAAGTAAATTATGATTAAGTAAAGCGTTAATTACCGCGACCTTCATTTCTATCATTTTAGCCCAGAATTGTCGATCTTCTCCAGACATTCCTGACGCCTAGAAAACTGAATAGCTTTAGTTTCTCGCACTTTTAAAAATTTCAGGTCAATCTTTCTAAAATTGACTACCTTAAAAACAGTTCTTCAGAATAGCTGTGAGAGAATGACTCTCAACATCTGCTTCCTGGATGTCGGTGAACTTTAAATAACTTGGTTCCTGTTGTTTAAGAACTTGCGTTTCTTTTTGTACGTCGCCTTAATTTTTGGGAGTAGTTAACCCTCGAGTTTGGATTCGAGTTCGAGTTCGAGTTCGAGTTGGACTTCGAGTTGGACTTCGAGTGAAAGTTTTATTTTTACGTTTTAGAAAGTAACATAATAATTCTATGGAAACGGAAGTTGATAATTCAATACTAAGACTTTCTTCAGCAGCGGTTAAATAGATAGGAATAGATTTGAACCAAAATATAGGGCAGGGATACGGGTTTTGAACAATGTGTGGAACCGTTTGTCACTGCGGCCGAGAAAAAGAAATTGCTCATTATAATTTATCATATAAACTAGAGTGAATTACCAGGATGTCTTTCGCTGAGAAAAATCATATCTTCACATGAATCATTGTTGGATTGTGGTTAGCATATACAAGATCTGTGGAAAAGTAATCCTTCACATGCCTTACTTCGTTTGAGCTATCCCCGGTGTTTGGGAATTGCCCCTCTTTCCCCTTTGCTTTTGACAAGGAGTCTTGCACTTGTTTGTTGTTTTCTCGGTTTTTGTGTGTGTTGTTTCCTGTTTTTTTTTAATTTTTTAATTTCAATTTTTATTTATTTTTCATTTTTTTTAACTCGAAGTCCAACTCGAAGTCCAACTCGAAGTCCAACTCGAAGTCCAACTCGAACTCGAACTCGAATCCAAACTCGATGTTTCTGGATTCCCTTAATTTTTCGGTCTTTAAAAATTTTACCTCGCCTTTCGCGTTAATTTCGGGCACAAGTGAATGAAAATACGCACAACGGATGGATCATGTAACAACTGATCAGTTTAGTCACAACTGAATAAAAATACGCACTACTGATCGATCATATAACAACTGATCGATTTTAGCCACAACAGAACGAAAATACGGACAACTGATCGATTATATAACAACTGATCGATTTTACTCACAACTGAATGAAAATACGCACTACTGATCGATCATATAACAACTGATCGATTTTAGTCACAACCGAATGAAAATACAGACAACTGATCGATTTTAGTCACAACTGAATGAAAATACGCACTACTGATCGATTATATAACAAGTGATCGATTTTAGTCACAACTGAATGAAAGTACGCACTACTAATCGATCATATAACAACTGATCGATTTTACTCACAACTGAATGAAAGTACGCACTACTGATCGATCATATAACAACTGATCGATTTTAGTCACAACCGAATGAAAATACAGACAACTGATCGATTTTAGTCACAACAGAACGAAAATACGGACAACTGATCTATCGGATAACAACTGATCGATTTTAGTCACAACTGAATGAAAATACGCACTACTGATCGATCATATAACAACTGATGGAACAACTGAATGAAAATATGATCGATCGTACAGACCTATGATCGATTTCACACGACAAATTACCGATTGATATGCTGGCTGATCGATTTCATGCTTATATCCACGACTCCGAACAGAAAAAGATAAAAAAATGTACAACCAATGAAAAAATTAATTTTGAAACAAACGGCGCGCCATAATTGGGTGCGTTCATTTACTTCCTGTGTGCCAAATTTGGAAGCAAAAGGAAGTAACGTAATATTTTGGTAAGTTTTCTAAATCATGGGTCGTACAAGACCCCATGATCGTGCGTTCGTCGGAAACGAGTTAAGTATACAAGATGTAGTACTAATCAAACCAGCAAACAACTAAATCTTTTCCCCTGCGCTACCCCTGAGTTCCCTTAGAGCCCGCATATCGTTCAATTTCTTACAAAGGAATAGCTTCTTCAACGAATTCCTAAAACGACCGTTTTGTATCGTGTACACGAAAGGGTTCACGCACGAGTTGAACTGAATCAGAATCTGGGTTACTGTCTCTGGCACGACTTGCTCAGCATGGGTTGGCAACGTTCGCTTGGAAAGTTTCGCTTCAGGTGAAAAATACAAGACCGGCCAATAGATCAAATTTGGCAACCAGCAGACGGCATATATGATGGTAAGGGTGATTACAATCTTCGTGACTTTCCGTCTGTGTCTGAGCAAAACCAGTCGAGTGGTGCAAGTGGGTTCGTTTTGTGGGACAACCCAAAGAGCATGGATTATTTTTCCATACAAAAAGCCCATGATGGTGACAGGAATGATCCCAATAAAGACAAGCCAAAGGCAGATGTCAGCGCGAGCCATTGACAAAGACCATTCATACTCGCACATTTCGTCCTTTTCGTCATACGACATTACCACAAACGCGTCCATTCGAAGCGCTACCGCAAATATCCAAGAGACCCCAATGAGAGTGAAATTTGCTCTCCGATTAAAACGCACTCGCACCGTTGTGGGATGCAAAATGGCGTTGTATCGTTCAAAAGAGATGACAACTAAAGTGAAAGCCGAGGCAGCTGTTCAATGTTTCCAGGGGGGTGATTCGCCAAGACCTGCTCGAAGAAAAGATGCCTTGGGATTGTAAACAGCCCAACCATCAGACCGGCCATCGCCAAGTTTAGCAGCAAGTAATTCATTGTAGTCTTCAACGCTTTGTTATGAAGAATCACAAAACACACAAGACTATTGCCAGTGAGGTTGGCTAATATAATCGACGAAAATAATATTTTAAACGGGATCCCTGCACCAGAGATCGGCATTTTTGTTCACATCACATGTACCGTGTGAGCTTTCCTTGGCGATGCTACCTTTTATATCCTTGTTTACTGAAGAACCGAGATAACAAAAAAAGGGAGATGCCTACATCTGCTTTATCAAGTAAATATTTCATTTGTGTATGACAACGCTAGGAAGGAATTTAACTTGGCATGTTTATCAATTTAATACAGCCGGAACTATTGCTTCTTTTACGTAAGCCGGTCGCATCTAAAAGAAAAGTTTAGAAAGTGTTAACTGCTTGGAAATGGGTGAACAGTTGTTTTATATTCATTCAGTCAAGGCTGCAGTATTTCGTGCAAATTGTAATATATTTATATTTTGATTTTGAAGTGTTTGTTTTGCTCAGTAAACAAGGCAGGGCAATCGCATTAGGGACGTAATCGGCTTCCACAATGCCGGAACATCTCAAACAATCTAGTTAAGTGGACGGGCATCTATATAAGAAGGAAAACAAAAATAAAGTATCTATTTCTTCTTAAGAAAAGAAAAAATTACCAAACATCAGCCAAAAGAAATGTTCATCGTTTCTTTGTCTTCATTTTTTGTTGTCATTTTGATTTCTGTTGTTATATGGCCTTCTAAGCATGTAATGACAAGGATTACGCAACTGACTCGCCCCTCTTTGACATATTAGCAAATAGGACAAATAGCGTTCTCTTTTCTGTGGTGTATACTCTTATTAATAACAAATGACAAAAATGAAATTGTTGGCAAAATTGTACTATAACTCGATAGAAACACAGAACTAGCACGAGCTGTTGACGTAATGATGACGCGACCAAAGAGAATTTACACTTTGTTAATCAAAGTTAACAAGTTGTTTTCCTTTTCTTCGTCGCGGTCTTTTCTGAAAGAAATAGGAAACATGTTCTCCGTGTTTCTATCGAGTTTTAGTATAAATCTACTAGCGTTCTATCACAAGTACCGCTCTCTGATTGGCTACGCTACCTACTATCTATTTAGACAATAGAGTGCTTCTGTCGAGGAACTATCGGTTGATAGTTGCCCTGCGGAAATTTGATGTTCTTAAAACAAATATTTTCCCGAGAAGCGAAGCTTCGAGGGCAAATATGCTAGTTTTAAGAACATCATGGGGCAAATATCGGATCGATAGTTCCGAGACATAAACACTCTATTGTCTTTATTGTTCACCACTAAATTTTCTTCCGCGCGCCAGTTAATAAACGGTCAAAACACACTAAGGGACGGACCATTGGAAAAGTGAATGGGGGGGGGGGGGGTGGGTGCGGAAAAAAAACAGAAAAAAATTCATGCAAGAGAAAATGCCAAGAAAAAAATTCATGCAAAGAAGAAAATAAAAAGAAAAATTCTTGCAGAAGGAAGGTCCAATTGTGACTTTTTCACACGTAGTAAAAAAATTCGTGCAGAGGGGTTCACCTGAAAAAAAATTCCTGCACAAGCAATGGGCGAAAAAAAAACTCGTGCAAGCTTAAAATTCCCCACCCCCCACCCATCACTTTTCTAATGGTCCGTCCCTAAATGCAGATCAATCAAATATTTATCCATACGCACAGCCTGAAATTTCAATAATTCGCAACGTACATTGGCTAAAAAATACGGCATAACTGTCAGAAAATTCACATTTTCACGGAGGGGCACTATCCATCCGGGTATTTTCCTCGGAAGGGCGCTATGCACTCATAGTGTCTCTCCGCGGACGAACACTATCGCGTCACGTGATCAATTTAAACCAATAAGATTCAGGGAAAATTTAGTGGCGAACTATGATCTGTGATAGATAGTGAGTAGCGTAGAAGTGTGCCCTTGGTAACAAAATGGCGGCCGCTTTTTCCCGTTTTCGAAGTGTCCGTGAAGAAGACCCAGACAGTTTACTGGTCGAGGCTGTTCCAGAAAAGACAAAGTTTTGAACGGCTAGTAGATTTATACTAAAACAATTAGATTATTCGCTCTCGTTTTCAATGCGTGATAGTTGACGAGGGCGCCTATCACCGAAGAAAAGCTTTGACGACTGGGGTTAGTACTTGGATGGGTGACCGCATGAGAATACCTTGTGTTTCCAAGTGTTTTAGACTTAAAAATATAGTATTAATTGCCAAATGCAAAAAAGCAACTTGAAGCTTTCTCAGCAAAAACCTTCAAAAAAACAGCTCATTTACTATTAGACGTGTAAGACTTTCTATTTTATAGCGTTCGTGCAAAAGACATTCCTTGTTTGTTCAAAGCGATCACTCGGCAGTAAATTGGGATGAAAATTATAGTCACTCGATTTTGGCTCAAATGATCACTTAAACTGTTGGCAAAAGGGAAATCAACTTTGCAACAACGTTAAGTTTACTTAAGCGATTACCCTGGTCTTGTCCTTACATGTAAAGGTCCGTTTGAAGCCCGAGGTTTGGTTTTTTTTTCTAGGGCCGTATTTAGGTAGTGTCTGTGAAATCGAAGGAATCGCAACACGAAACTTCTTTTCGCTGCTTTTAAGGCCTCCATGTCTTCCTTTTTGGTGGAAGGTTATTTTTCAGGAATAGTTATTTCCATTGTGAGGCTAAAAAGGATGTACTTCCTTTATAAGAGACAACAACCATGACGTGAAAATTTAGGATCAATTCACGCGCCGAGCCATGTTATACTTTGACGCAGTGCGTACATGTGTGGCTTACTAGACCACGTGACTGGCGCTTGACTCTCGTGTTCAAATAAATGAATAAACATAGTTTCAGCTGTCACGTGGATTTCGTTGTCAATCAAATTTGCCGTTTTGCGTCGACAAAGAAAAAGAGACCCCGTGGAAACCTGACCGTGGCCTGCCACAGGCATCCCACGGAATGAGCAGAGTTTGAGTCACACAATGTATGTATAATTAATGTTGGGGCTGTGCGAAAATGTAGTCTAACTTTTGGGTTTGCAGACAAAATGCTAGGCATTGTTAATTGAAATGAAACTTGTTATGTCTTTAAATAAAGTCCGATCTTTAGTAGGTACGTGGCGTAAGCATCATATAGTGGTTCCCCGGTAGACATTATCTTTTGGATGACCTGATGAACAATAAGTATAGTGATAAAGGCAAGTAATAGACTATAGTCTATCAGCTGAGTCATCACAAAATTCACTTGTGTGAATGTTACAAAATTATAACTATGAACAAAGGACAAAGTCATTTGATATGTAACCATATAAATGACAGTTTTTGTTCATTCAAGGTCAAGCTTTCAATGTTGTAGTTGTTTTTATTCCCTCTCCGCTTATAATAATGAATACAGCGAGACAGAAATGTAACATGTACTTGGACAAGAAGACGTATTGGTAAGTATATATTTACTGCCCTGTTTCTCGTCTACCCATACATAGCCATACATAGCCATACATAGCCCTACATAGCCATACACAGCAATACACAGCCCTACATAGCCAAACCAGGAGCCCATTACCAAGGGCTCCTGAACTTACATAGCCCTAAATAGCCATACATAGCTATACATAGCCCTACATAGGCATACATAGCCCTACATAGCCCTACATAGCCCTACATAGGCATACACAGCCATACATAGCCATACACAGCCCTACATAGCCCTTCATGGCCATACATAGCCCTACATAGCCATACATAGCCCAACATAGCCATACATAGCCCTACAAAGCCATACATAGCCCTACATAGCTATATATAGCCCTACATAGCCATACATAGCCCTACATAGCCATACATAGCCCTACACAGCCGTACATAGCCGTACATAGCCATGCACAGCCATACATAGCCCTACATAGCCCTACATAGCCATACACATCCATACAAGGCCCTATAATAGCCCTACATAGCGATACATAGCCCTAAATAGCCATAAATAGCCCTACATAGCCATACATAGCCGTACATATCCATACATAGCCCTACCTAGCCAAACATAGCTATACAGAGCCATCCAAAGCCCTACATACCAATAGAAAGCCATATATAGCCATACATAGCCCTACATAGTTACACACAGCTATACAAAGCACTACATAGCCCTACATAACCCCACATAGGCATACACAACCATACACAACCATACATAGCCCTACATAACCCTACATAGCCCTACAAAGCCCTACATAGCCATATATAGACCTACCCAGCCATACATAGCCATATAGAGCCATACATAGCCCTACACAGCCATATATAGCCCTACATAGCCATACATAGCCCTACATAGGCATACATAGCCCAACATAGCCCTACATAGCCCTACATAGCCATGCATAGCCCTACCTAGCCATACATAGTCATACATAGCCATACATAGCCATACATAGCCCTACATAGCTCTACATAGCCATACATAGCCATGCATAGCCCTACATAGCCATACACAGCCATACACAGCCCTACATAGCCCTGCATAGCCCTACATAGGCATACACAGCCATAAATAGCTATACATAGCCACACATAGCCATACATAGCCCTAGATAGCCATACATAGCCCTACATAGTCAAACATAGCGCTACACTGCCCTACATAGCCATACATAGGCCTACATACCCATACATAGCCATACAGAGCCCTACATAGCCCTACATAGCCTTGCATAGCCCTACATAGGCATACACAGCCATACATAGCTCTACATACCCACACATAGCCATACATAGCCCTAGATAGCCATACATAGCCCTACATAGTCATACATAGTGCTACACTGCCCTACATAGCCATATATAGGCCTACATCGCCATACAGAGCCATACATAGCCATGCATAGCCCTACCTAGCCATACATAGTCATACATAGCCATACATAGCCATACACAGCCGTACATAGCTCTAAATAGCCATACATAGCCCTACATAGCCATACATAGCCCTACATAGCTCTACATAGCCATACATAGCCATACACAGCCATACATAGCCCTACATAGGCCTGCATAGCCCTACATAGGAATACACAGCCATACACAGGCCTATATAGCCAGACATAGCCATACATAGCCCTAGATAGCCATACATAGCCCTACATAGTCATACATGGTGCTACACTGCCCTACATAGCCATACATAGGCCTACATAGCCATACAGAGCCCCACATAGCCATACATAGCCCTACATAGTCATACATGGTGCTACACTGCCCTACATAGCCATACATAGGCCTACATAGCAATACAGAGCCCACATAGCCATACATAGCCATACATAGCCATACATAGCCCTACATTGCTTTACATAGACATACATAGCCATACATAGCCATACATAGCCCTACATAGCCATACACAGCCATACACAGCCCTACATAGCCCTGCAAAGCCCTACATAGGCATACACAGCAATATATAGCCCTACATAGTCATACATAGCGCTACACTGCCCTACAAAGCCATACATAGGCATACATAGCCATACAGAGCCCGAAATAGCCATAAATAGCCATACATAGGCATACATAGCCATACATAGCCCTACATAGCCATACACAGCTATACATAGCCTTACCTAGCCCTACATAACCATACATAGCCATACATAGCCATAAACAGCCCTACATAGCCCTTCATGGCCATACATAGCCCTACATAGCCATACATAGCCCTACATAGCCATACATAGCCCTACAAAGCCATACATAGCCCTACACAGCTATATATAGCCTTACATAGCCATACATAGCCCTACATAGCCATACATAGCCCTACACAGCCGTACATAGCCGTACACAGCCATACCTAGCCCTACATAGCCCTACATAGCCCTACATAGCCATACACATCCATACAACGCCCTATAATAGCCCTACATAGCGATACATTGCCCTACATAGCGATAAATAGCCCTACATAGCCATAAATAGCCATATATATCCATACATAGCTCTACCTAGCCAAACATAGCCATACAGAGCCATACATAGCCCTACATAGCCATAGAAAGCCATATATAGCCATACATAGCCCTACATAGTTACACACAGCTATACAAAGCACTACATAGCCCTACATAGCCTCACATAGGCATACACAACCATACACAGCCATACATAGCCCTACATAGCCCTACATAGCCCTACAAAGCCCTACATAGCCATATCAAGACCTACCCAGCCAGACATAGCCATACAGAGCCATACATAGCCCTACACAGCCATATAGAGCCCTACATAGCCATACATAGCCCTACATAGCCATACATAGCCTTATATAGCCATACATAGCCCTTCATAGGCATACATAGCCCAACATAGCCCTACATAGCCCTACATAGCCATGCATAGCTCTACCTAGCCATACATAGTCATACATAGCCATACATAGCCATACATAGCCCTACATAGCTCTACATAGCCATACATAGCCGTGCATAGCCCTACATAGCCATACACAGCCATACATAGCCCTACATAGCCGTGCATAGCCCTACATAGGCATACACAGCCATACATAGCTATACATAGTCAAACATAGCGCTACACTGCCCTACATAGCCATACATAGGCCTACATAGCCATACAGAGCCCTACATACCCATACATAGCCATACACAGCCCTACATAGCCCTACATAGCCTTGCATAGCCCTACATAGGCATACACAGCCATACATAGCTCTACATAGCCACACATAGTCATACATAGCCCTAGATTGCCATACATAGCCCTACATAGTCATACATAGCACTACACTGCCCTACATAGCCATATATAGGCCTACATAGCCATACAGAGCCCTACATAGCCATACATAGCCATGCATAGCCCGACCTAGCCATACATAGTCATACATAGCCATACACAGCCGTACATAGCGCTACATAGCCATACATAGCCCTACATAGCCATAAATAGCCCTACATAGCTCTACATAGCCATACATAGCCATACATAGCCATACATAGCACTACATAGCCATACACAGCCATACATAGCCCTACATAGGCCTGCATAGCCCTACATAGTAATACACAGCCATACACAGGCCTATATAGCCAGAGATAGCCATACATAGCCCTAGATAGCCATACATAGCCCTACATAGTCATACATGGTGCTACACTGCCCTACATAGCCATACATAGCCCTACATAGCTATACATAGCCCTACATTGCTTTACATAGCCATACATAGCCATACAAAGCCATACATAGCCATACACAGCCATACACAGCCCTACATAGCCCTGCATAGCCCTACATAGGCATACACAGCCATACATAGCCCTACATAGTCATACATAGCGCTACACTGCCCTACATAGCCATACGTAGGCCTACATAGCCATACAGAGCCCTACATAGCCATAAATAGCCATACATAGGCATACATAGCTATACATAGCCCTACATAGCCATACACAGCTATACATAGCCCTACCTAGCCCTACATAGCCATACATAGCCTTAGATAGGCATACATAGCGCTACATAGCTCTACATAGCCATACATAGCCATACATAGCCATACATAGGCCTACATAGCTGTAGATAGCCATACATAGCCATACATAGCCCTACATAGCCATACATAGCCGTAAATAGTCATACATAGCGCTACATTGCCCTACGTAGCCATACATAGGCGTACATAGCCATACATAGCCATACATAGCCTTACATAGCCATACATAGCCATACATTGCCATACATAGCCCAACATAGCCATACACAGCCATACACGGCCCTACATAGCCATACATAGCCATACATAGCCCTAGATAGCCATACATAGCCCTACATAGTCATACATAGCGCTACATTGCCCTACATAGCCATACATAGCCATACATAGCCCTACATAGCCATACATAGCCCTACACAGCCGTACATAGCCATACACAGCCATACACAGCCATACACAGCCCTACATAGCCCTACATAGCCCTACATAGCCATACACATCCATACACAGCCCTATAATTGTCCTACATAGCGATTGTCCGGGGACAAATGAGTGGAGACTTAAAAACACCGTCCGGGTAGACAAATGACACTGGGATTTTGGCTTTACGAATCCTAACCGTTTTAACACTAACGTTACACAGATTTCGGAATACCGTACGTCTCATCTTTCTTTGCTGGATTACGGCAACCCGCAAGAAAAACACGATGAGCGTCTCCGCACTATTAGCTTGATAGATTTTTTCTCACGAGCACATGGCAAAAACAGAAACTTGATATCCCGTGGCACGTTGGTATTTGCCCGAATGGATATCGTAATCGATACGGACTACTGGAATTATAAACTTGTTGAGGAATAACCTCAACATCCTGAGGGGGTAGGCTGAAAGAACCTAGCTTAATACAATGAAAAACGAAAGATACAAAGTTAACAACTTATGGGGTACAATGTCCTAGTGTTTCTGTCACCTTATCTCGCCTGTTCGAGAAGGCACAATTTTGTTATAGGACGGATAAGCCTTGAATGCTTGGTCTTGACTTGTGCACTGCGCACCCTTGCATCCTCACCGGGGAAGACCTTAATCACACGGCCCAATAGCCAGCGGCACCTAGGCGCAGTGTTGTCCACAACGAGGACCAAGTCATTCACAGCTAAATTCCTCCTGTTCAGTAGCCAATTATGGCGTTGCTGTACGGTTGGCACATATTCTCGAATCCATCGAGACCAAAAGCAGTTGGCCAGGAACTGTGCATGCCTCCACTGTTTGCGCGAGAACAGCTCCTCACTGGAAAAGACACCTGGTGGCACTAGGAGGTTTTGTCGTTGAAGAAGGAAATGGTTTGGAGTAAGCGGATCTAGATCATTTGGATCATCACTGGCAGGGCAGATGGAAACAACTTCAGCGAATATTGTTCGCAAGGTTTCTAGCCCGACAAGAGAACTTTGGTTACCAAGAATGGCATTCATCACTCGTCGCACAGTTCTAATGAGCCTTTCCCACACTCCAGACATGTGGCTCGCGGCAGGCGGCTTAAAACGCCACTTCGGAAGTGCACATTGGTACCATTCAACCTCATGGGCATTTAGCTCTCTTTTGATTCTCTCTTCATTTAAATCTTGGACTTTCTCTGCACCAGTGAAGTTCGTGCCGTTGTCTGACCATATTTCCTTCGGACAACCGCGAACAGAGAAGAATCGGCGTAAGGCTTGGATAAAGGTGTCCGTCTCCAACGAACTGGCATCTTCTATATGGACTGCTCGGCTATTGAAACAGACGAAAATGCAGCCGTACACCTTCACAGTACTACGAGCGCGTTTCACGTGGAAAGGTCCAAAGAAATCAAGGCCTGTGTATGTAAACGGAGGTTGGTATGGCACTAGTCTCTTCTTGGGCAGGTTCGCCATAGCTTGTTGCATACTAGATGCGTTGCGTCTACGGAAGCTGATACACTTGCTCACAATCTCGCGAACTAGCGTGGCCCAGGATGTGGTGGTAGTAGCGAACGATCAAGGCAGTCACGGGATGAGCCTTTGGAAGGATCATAGGGTGAGCAGCTTCAAAGGCAATTGGTGCGCGGTGAATCCTTCCTCCCACACGTATAAGACCGTTGACTAAAATCGGGCTTAAATTCGCCAACTTGCTGTGGAATTTCACTTGCCCACCTCCCTTGAGAGTCAAATACTCTTCATAGAAATGTTGGCGTTGGACAAATCGCACAACCTCATTTCTCGCTTGCTCAAGCTCTTTAAGGGAAAGAGTAGATGACAGAGGAGATGCGGGTTTCTCTTTTTTCACGTACTTGACGAAGCGCAACACCCACGATATGATTCTCAGCAGGAAGGACCAGGATGAACAGCGTTGCAGTAGAAGATCAATCACAGACGTGTCGGTAGTAAACGCGACTGTTTGAAAATTCCGGATCTCTTTATCGTCATCGGGGAGGTCTTCTATATTTGTGTGAGGCCATTTGTCTTCTGGTTGCCACCAGGGGCATTTAGCTTGGAAATACGTGGCGCAGACACCACGCGAGCCATCGTTAGCCGGGTTTACCTCGCCGGGAACATGGCGCCATTGCTCTGGGGAGGTTGTTTCATGAATCTCCGCCACGCGGTTGGATACAAAGGTGTGAAACCGCTTTGTTGGATTTGCGATATACTGCAGAACCGTCTTCGAGTCAGACCACATAAAGACCTTATCTATGGGTAGGTCAAGTTCACGAAGGATCATCTTGTTCAGAAGGGTTGTAAGGACTGCTGCTTGCAATTCTAAGCGGGGGATGGTCAGTTCTTTTACTGGTGCATTGCGAGTCTTGCCCATGACGAAGGAGCAATGTACTCTTCCATGTTCGTCAACAAATCGCAAGTACGAAACTGCTGCATAGCCATCTCTAGAGGCATCGGCAAAGTTGTGCAGTATCCCAAAGAGTTGGTCTTGTAACACCTTGGAATATCAACAGTAACGACTTGCGGCGACTGCTCGAGCCACCTTCGCCATTGCGATAAATACGGTTCCGGGATTTCTTGATCCCACGGTAGTTTCTGTCTCCAGAGCTCTTGTAACAGGACCTTGGCTGAGAAAACAAAGGGTGCAATAAATCCCAATGGGTCAAACAGGGAACTTGTGATGGAGAGTAGTCCTCTCTTGGTGTGAGGCTTGCACTTCTTTATATTTATAGATCTAAACTTGAAGGCATCTGACTGAGCATCCCAGTACACACCTAAAGCTCGCTCCAGAGGCAGCTGGTCTAGGTCCAGGTCTAGTTTCGGGTTTGCTCTCCGTTCTGGTGGGATTGATGCCAAGACTTCACGATTGTTGCTCGTAAACTTCGTGAGATTGAAGCCTCCTTCCTTTAACAGCTTTGTTAAGTCTGATGCTAGGCTAATGGCTTGCTTCGTGCTTGGGACTGATTTTAACACATCGTCAACGTAAAAGATTCGGCGAACAGTTTCAATGACATCTGGTGTGTAAGCGGCTTTATTGTCTTCTGCAGACGTGTTTAGGGCCTTGATGGCACAACAAGGTGATGACTTGGCGCCGAAAATGTGAACCAGCATCTTGTACTCTTTAGGTGGATCATTTATACTGCCGGACCACCACAAGAATCTCAAAGCATCCGTGTCACCTGGTCTTACCTTAGTCTGGTAAAACATACCCTCGATATCAGCGGAAAAGGCTACTTGATCCTGCCGGAACCGGAGTAACACGCCAGTAAGATCACTTGTCAGAGAGGGTCCCTGTAAGAGTTTATCATTTAGGGATGTACCTTGGAATCTTGCAGCGGCATCAAACACTACTCTCACTTTCCCTGGTTTGTTTGGGTTGATTACTGGGTGATGTGGGAGATACCAAGTAATGTTGCTGAGAGTGGCAGCTTCCTCCTTGACCAGCTTTCTTGCATAGCCCTTGGCAACACATTCGTCTATTACAGCTCTGTACTTTGTCTCCAGGTTTGGGTCACGGTGAAAACGTCTCTTCAAGTGTTGGAGTCTCGCCTCAGCAAGTGCGCGATTGTAAGGAAGAGCAGGGTTATCATCTTTCCACAGAAGAGCCATCTGATAATGGCCGTCAACCTTGCAAATTGAGTCATCGATCTGCTTTAAAGCTCTTCGGTCTTCCACGGACATGGCCTTGGTTACACCCAAAGTGGTACCGTACGATTCGATCTTCCAGAACTCTTCGAGCTGATGGCTTAGGGAAACATCTTCTCCACTAATAAGGTTCACTTGCACGCCTCTGCAGGCCTGACGAGCAGAGGAACCATTTAATATGCTCCATCCGATGCATGACTTTATCGCAAGTGGCTCATTTGGTTTTCCCTTCTTTACTTCAAGAGGTATGAAAGCTTCTTGGACATTAGTGCCAAGCAAAACAGAGATCTTCTTCCTCTCCACTTCTGGGAAGTAGATATGCTTTAAATGTGGCCACTGTTCCAAAGACTTTGTGATCCTGGTATGCTTTAAGGGAATTGTAAGGTCCTTCACAGCCCACGCGGACTTGACATTGACTACATGGCCACTTGTGTTATCTACTGGGGCAATCTTAAAGTTGACCTTGAGGCCGTCTTCCTTTGAATAGGAGCTGTTCACTGTAGTAAGTGAAAGTTTGCTTGTCGATCCCTTTATGTTTAGCAACTTCACGAGAGAAGGGTCTATCATTGTTATATCGGAACCTGAATCAACTAAACCATAAGTCGAAATCTGATTACCGGCTTCACTCATCACTCTAATCGGGACCACTTGAAGTAGTACCTCACAGGAATTAAATGCTCCTTCAGCCGAACACGTGGAAGTGGTAGCCTGATCAGGTACCAAGTCCTGTTTGATGACATCCTCATTCTGGTTCACCTCTACCTGCCTTGCTTCACCTTTGGGCCCAGTAAAATGTAACAGGGTGTGATGTGTTTTCACACATCCTTGAACCTTGCACCTGGTTGAGGATGTACACTTCTTTGAATTCTGGCTGGTGGAATTGATGCAATTGAAGCAAATCTGCTTCTGCTTTACGAAATTGCTTCTCACTTGAGGAGATTTGGACTTGAAGACGTCACAACGGTAGAGGCGGAGGGCCTGATAGCACATAGGGCAGGAATCTTGCTTCGCTGTCGTAATGGCACAGGAAGACACCCTTGAGGTCACTCCTCTACTTCTAGGTTTGGACCTGGAGGTCATAGTTTCCTCACGCCCACCACTGAAGAAGGGATGATTAGAAACATACGCTCTTTCCTTAAGAAAGTCTACAACATCCTTAAAACTTGGCATCACTTGCCCCTTGCGCTCTAAACCATTCAAACGCTCCGCAAATTTGGCTTGCATCCACTTAGGTAGCCGTGCAATAATTTTCTCCAAGTTATCGGAATTCATCTCTCTCAGGTATCCCATGGACTCTAGGGTATCATACGTAATCTGTGCTGTATCAGCGTAGAGCTGTAAGTCCACTTTATCGGTTGCCTGAATAGCAGGTCAAGGATTCTACACAAGCTC
Source organism: Ricordea florida (assembly GCA_949710005.1). Classification (NCBI taxonomy): domain Eukaryota; kingdom Metazoa; phylum Cnidaria; class Anthozoa; order Corallimorpharia; family Ricordeidae; genus Ricordea; species Ricordea florida. The sequence continues at coordinate 20,441,901 of OX453274.1, read as the reverse complement.
TCACAACTTGAAAATGTTGGCCAAATCGCTCCTCTAGGGTCTTCAGCGCCCTTGTTAGCCCATTTGGTAGTGGTTCGTATCTCTGTACTGCAGTCAGTGCAGGACCCTCTAAAAACTGTGGAAGACGGGCCATTTTAACAGAATCATCAAGTGGTCTTGTCTCAACCATTTGCCTGAATCTCTGGCGGAAGGCTGGGTATTTTTCTGGGGATCCATCAAACTTTTGGACTTGCACATGAGGAAGATCATAAGAGGCACTCATCCTCTCCATTGAAGACATGATGGCAATAAGGCTTTCGCTCACAACTGAACCAGTCGTACTGGGTTGCTGTACACAGTAGGTACTCACAGGTGGGTATGGCATACTCGTTCCTACTGGGGAGGCTTGAGGTAACTGCTGCGAGTTTCCTTGATCTTGCACTTGACCCATCTCAGTTCCAGTCTTCACATCTTCAGACTTGGCAGGGAATTTCACTCTTGCTTGCGGCTCATTGCATGGTTTGGGAATTGATGGATGAGGGTCGTTCACCATAGGTGTGGATGTGTGAGGAGGATGTGTTTTGGAAGCTAAGCAATGCGTATCACCAGTAAAGTTTGCCGGTGGCAGGGTTGCAGTCAAGCTTGGGGGTTGTTGTGGGTTATTCACTGGATCTATGTCATGCTGCCGGGCCTTCTGCTCATCGTGCGGTTTATCTTTAAACCTTGCCTCCTCTCCTTCTGCAAGCGTGGCTTCTAAACTGGCTAACTCCGCCTCATTCCTTGCGGCCGCAACTTCCCTTTCTGCCTCCAATTTAGTTAATTCGAGCCTGCACTCCAATTCCGTTCGTTTAATTTCCATCTCAATCCTTTTCGTTTCCAACTCAACTACCTTCCTACTCATCTCTTCAGCTTGTTGTTGAACAAGTGCTGCCCTTGCTGCTTGAGCCTTGGCCTCACGAGCCTTAGAGCTACACATACTTAATTGTGAACAATGGCTTCTCACAGACTTCACAGAGCCAGGAGGAGACACTTTCTTCAACACTCTAACTTCCTCCGAAACCTGATTGTTATAGACCACAGCAGCGTTCTCTACAAACTGTTCTATTCTATCATTAAACGTGCGAATTCTTGAGTGCTGCGCTGCACGGTCATTTAAAACACGTTGGTATTTCTCACACGAGGTATCGAGTAAATCGGCATACTTATCACAACACGCGCAATATTGTCGAGATCGTACCTTAACGAGGTTGCTGAAATCTTTGAGACACTCATCCAGCTCACTACATACTCTTGAAATGACTGATAAATGTCCATTGCGGGATCTGTCGAGTGCTTCCAATCTTTCGTACAGTATTCCTTGTTGAGCCATGATATAAATCGTTCACAGCCGGGTCTCTTGAGGGTTTGACTTCGTCATACAATAGCTGACCACTTAAACGAACTTCAACAGCGTTCACATGCACTGTTCCACCAAAATCCACAAATACGGCGTGTTTTTCTTGGAAACAATGTCCGGGGACAAATGAGTAAAGACTTAAAAACATCGTCCGGGTAGACAAATGACACTGGGATTTTGGCTTTACGAATCCTTACTGTTTTAACACTAACGTTACACAGATTTCGGAATACCGTACGTCTCACCTTTCTTCGCTGGATTACGGCAACCCGCAAGAAAAACACGATGAGCGTCTCCGCACTATTAGCTTGATAGATTTTTTCTCACGAGTGCATGGCAAAAACAGAAACTTGATATCCCGTGGCACGTTGGTATTTGCCCACATGGATATCGAAATCGATAAGGACTACTGGAAATATAAACTTGTTGAGGAATAACCTCAACAGCGATACATAGCCCTACATAGCCATAAATAGCCCTACATAGCCATACATAGCCGTACATATCCATACAAAGCCCTACCTAGCCATACATAGCCATACATAGCCATACAGAGCCATACATAGCCCTACATAGCCATAAAAAGCCATATATAGCAATAAATAGCCTTACATAGCCACACACAGCTATACACAGCACTACATAGCCCTACACAGCCCTACATAAGCGTACAAGCCATACACAGCCATACATAGCCCTACATAGCCCTACATAGCCCTACATAGCCATACATAGCCCTACCCAGCCATGCATAGCCACACATAGCCATACATAGCAATACACAGCAATACACAGCCCTACATAGCCCTACATAGCATTACATAGCCCTACATAGCCATACATAGCCTTACATAGCCATACATAGGCATACATAGCCCAACATAGCCCTACATAGCCGTGCATAGCCCTACCTAGCCATACATAGTCATAAATAGCCATACATAGCCATACACAGCCCTACACAGCCCTACATAGCCCTACATAGCCCTACATAGCCATACATAGCCCTACATAGCCATACAGAGCCCTACATAGCTCTACATAGCCATACATAGCCATACATAGCCATACATAGCCCTACATAGCCATACACAGCAATACACAGCCCTACATAGCCCTACATAGGCATACACAGCCATACAAAGCCCTACATAGCCACACATAGCCATACATAGCCCTAGATAGCCATACATAGCCCTACATAGTCATACATAGCGTTAGATTGCCCTACATAGCCATACATAGGCCTACATAGCCATACATAGCCCTACATAGCCATACATAGCCCTACATAGCCATACACGGCTATACATAGCCCTACCTAGCCCTACATAGCCCTACATAGCCATACATAGCCATACATAGCCTTACATAGGCATACATAGACCTACATAACCCTACATAGCCCTACATAGCCCTACATAGCCCTACATAGCCATACACAGGCATACACAGCCCTATATAGCCATACTTAGCCCTACACAGCCCTACATAGCCCTACATAGGCATACACAGCCGTACATTGCTCTACATAGACCTACATAAAATTGAATGGGATGCTCATAGTTTCCCTTAGTGATGTAAATTTCCAATTTTCGTTTCGCTTTAAGTTTTTTTCGACACTATATTTGCTCATTAAGGTATCGCTTATGGCTGTGCATAAATAAATTCCGTGACACTGACCTATAGATGTCTGTTTTAGTATAGGAATCCACACCCTCGCTGGTCTCCTTAGAACCAAGGAAATTTATTAAGCCAGTTATTTTGGTACACTCTTTTGCAGGTGACAAAAGGAGCCCACAATCCTAATCTCCAGGTTGTTGTTACCCATGCATGGCATGGATTCATTTGGACTTCCACTAAGATTGAGTAAATCTGTTGTGGTTCAATTTATCTTTGGTTAAAATTTTCTTTTCAATTGTTTTAAACTCACTATAATCATACGTTATCATTACCTCAAAACAAAGGAAAATAAAGTTTAAACCAAGGAAAGATTTGAACAAACCTGGACCGAGTAATGGCTGCGTGAAGACGCTCGACGCGACCATCCGCAAATTTTATAGTATATGAGTACTCCCTGTAGCGGTTGATGGCTGAAATTATTACTCAGTTGCTAAGCAAAAGGAGAAACAGATCGTCTGCCAATTCGGACGATTCAGTCTCTTCACCCGAGAGCAAAAAAACTAGGAAGGCCGATTCATCGACTGAAGAAGACGACGAAATCTGGACCGCACTCAATATGTCGCAGAATTTAGCAGGAAAGCTTGAAGAAATCTTAGAAAAGCTAAAGAAGCTTGACGTGATAGAATCTTCCGTCAAGAACATCGAGGCAAAACGTAAGAGCCTAGAAGAGCGCACTGATGTCTTGGAAAACTTCAGACAAACAGCAGAGAAAGATATTAATGATCTCAAAGATGGCACAAATTTCACCAGCACTCAGCTAAATGAACAGACGAAAGATTTAGCAAAAGCTCAAGCTGAGCTCGCCGGCCTAAAGGAAACAGTAAAGGCGAACGAGGAGGGGATGAAAGAAGCGGCGACAAAACTCTTGTACTTGGAGGCTTATTCAAGAAGGGAGAATATCAGGTTTATGAATATCGCACAAAATGGCCAAACAGAGGAGCCTGAAAATATCGAAGAAACTTTGAGAACGTTCATAGAACGCGACTTGGGCTTCCTAGATGCTGGATCTGTAGAAATCCAACGAGTTCAACGCAAGGGAAAGGCGAAAGATGGATATCCTCGACCAATTTTGGCTCGCTTTCTGCGATACAAAGATGTGCAAAAAATATTTTCACTTGGGCACCGATTGAAAGACACGAATTTCCAAATGTTCCGCGATCACCCCACAGAAATTGTCAAACGACGCAAAGGGCAGATGAAAACCTTCAAAGAGGCTAGAAGAAATGGAATCCCTGCGTCGTTCAGCCGATCTCAACCAGATAAGTTGTTTATTAGAGGACGTTTATGGCCAGTAGGCAAAGAATTAATCATTAGTTAAGTCCCCATCAGACCTTTTGCCGCTTTCTAGCACTTTTTTTCTTTTGACACTTTTAATGTATCTTGCTGTGTTTTGCGCAAAATTTGCGGCTAGTTGCCTTTCCAGATGCATAAAGTCAACCCAGTTAGGAAATGGTTTTTACTAAGTAAGCATAAATTCGTTTTGTGTGTTTTTTCGTTTTTCATTGAAAGTTATCCAAGTAGCAATAGTCTAAAGGCATGTGGTCATTCAGTACCTTTAACTGTGAAAATGCAGATTAATCAACTCGATCTCTTTTCACTGCTCATAATACAATGGATTTGAAAATAGCTTCCCTTAACGTCAGGGGATTAGGAAACAATACTAAAAGAAGAGAGGTGTTTAATTGGCTGAGAGCGAAAAAGAAATCTAGATATATATGCTGCAAGAAGTTCATTGTTCTGAAGATATTACAAACATATGGGCTAGTGAGTGGGTTATAAAGCGCTCTTCAGCTGCTGTTGTTCCAATAAAGCGGGTGTTTGTATTCTTTTCAATAACAATTTTAATTTTCAGATTCACAAGGTTTTCTCAGATCCGAATGGTAGGTTTTTAATATGTGATATCGTTACTAATAGCAAGTGTCTGACTGTGGCTAATATCTACGCCCCTAATGAAGACGATCCAAATTTCTTTCTGGTGTTTTTTAATCATTTATCAAGCTTTAAATGTGAGGAGATTATAATTGGTGGGGACTTTAATTTAGTTCTAAATGTTGGATTAGACAAAAGGGGTGGTCTTGCTAGAACACACAAAAATGCTTTAAAAGTGATCCAAAACTTTTCCGAAAATCTTGGTTTGTCTGACGTTTGGAGAATCATCAATCCGGAGGCAAGGAGGTATACTTGGCGTCAAAACCAGCCCGCCATTCACTGCCGGCTCGATTTCTTTTTAGCTAGTGAATCTTCTTTATGTGATGTCACTCACGCAGATATCGTGCCTGGCTTCAAAACTGATCACTCAATGATTACTCTGGACTTATCTTTGCATTCTAGCCCCAGAGGTAAAGGTTTTTGGAAATTGAACACTTCTCTACTATCCGAAATGGAATATATCGAGGGAATCAAAACAACAATAGAATGCACTGTGAACCAATACAAGGACGACACCTCGGTGAGCCCAGTTCTACTTTGGGAGATGATTAAATTAAAGGTGCGTGAAAAATCATTATCTTATGCCGCTTACAAAAACGCGGCTTCAAAGAAACGAGAAGAAATATTAGAACGCGAAATCGCCTCATTAGAAAAACAACTTGATAATGCCAATAATGACACCCCGTCATACCATATTTTTTCAGAAAGAATTATTTCCTTAAAAAAAGAACTAGAAAAAATTTTTGAGTATCGTACTCAAGGTGCGATTATCAGGTCAAAGTCGCAATGGTATAATGAGGGCGAAAAGAACGCTAGGTATTTTTTCAATCTTGAAAAGAGACACTGTAAACAGGGAACAATTAGTCAATTAAAAGTTAATGAAACCGATTCCGTCACCACGGATACAGATATTCTGTCTGAATGTATGGCTTTCTATAAGAATCTCTACACGTCAAAAAGTTCAGATTGCCCTGAGCCATCATTGTTCTCGCAAGTGAACACGACTTCTTTGACCAAAGAAGAGCAAACAATTTGTGAGGGTGTCTTAACTGAAAAAGAATGTTTTGAAGCCCTTAAGAACATGGATTCCGACAAAACACCAGGCACGGATGGACAACCTGCCGAATTCTACAAAGTTTTTTGGAAAGACGTCTCTCCTTTTTTAATCCCCGCTCTCAACTTTGCTTTTGAATCAGGCTACCTCTCAGTTACACAAAGACGAGGAGTTATAAAACTAATCCCAAAAAAGGATGCAGAACCTTATTTTATTAAAAATTGGCGGCCTATTACTCTTTTGAATACTGATTACAAAATTGTTGCCAAAACTATTGCAAACCGAATTAAACTCGTACTTCCAAGTCTTATCAACCACGACCAAACAGGATTTTTGAAGGGTAGATTTATAGGCGAAAATATTCGGCTTATTGATTGCGTTATTCAATATGCCACAGAGAAGAATATCCCGGTATTGTTGCTGTTTATAGACTTTGAAACGGCTTTTGACTCTCTTGAATGGTCCTTCATACTTAGCACATTAAGATCCTTCGGTTTCGGTACTTCGCTAATAAACTGGGTGAAAACGCTATATAGCCATACCGAAAGTTGTATTCTCAATAATGGATGGGCAAGCAATTTTTTTGAGATCCAAAGAGGTGTTAGACAAGGCTGCCCCCTGTCTCCTTATTTATTTATCCTTTCAGCAGAGGTGTTAGCCACAGCAATCAGGAATAATACTAAAGTAAAGGGAATTTCTGTTAACAATGACAAAAAATCAAAATAAGTCAATACGCGGACGACACAACACTTATCCTCGATGGGTCACGTGAATCTCTCCTAGCATCCCTAAGAATGCTAGATGATTTCAGCAAAGTATCTGGCCTCAGACGTAATGATAAGAAAACGGAAGCTCTATGGATTGGCGCAAGTATTGGAAATGAAAAAATCATGTTACCTGGAAAGGAACTGAAATGGCCAAAAGAAAAGGTAAAATCCCTTGGGTTATGGATCTCAACAAATCCTGAACTATCCGCATCTTAAACTACAGTGAGAAACTTGAAAAAGTCAAGGAAATCTTAAGGTGCTGGAAATACCGCAGACTCACCTTGTTAGGCAAAATCACTGTAATCAAAGCATTAGTGGTCTCACAATTGGTTTATTTACTCTCACCCCTTTGTTCAAACCACAAGGTCTTAAATGAAATAAAAAATTTTCTTTACAACTTTCTCTGGAATGGTAAAGGCGACAAGATAAAGCGCAAAGTTATGATAAATGATTTCCGCGATGGCGGCCTAAAAATGATTGACCTTATCTCCTTCAATAAATCTCTTAAGACCACATGGATTAAAAAATATTTAGATAACAGTAACAGCGGGAAATGGAAAATTTTCTTTGATATGGCCCTCAAAAAGTTTGGCTGCCAAAATCTTTTTTCTTGTAACCTTAACATCAGAGACACCTTGGCAACAATAACAACTTCGGATGCCTTTCTAAAAGAAATATTAGAAATTTGGGCAGAGGTTAACTTCGACTCCAAAATAACATCTAAAGATCAATTCTTGGTTCAACCTCTTTGGCATAATTCCTTAATAAAAATAGCAAACAAGCCAGTATTTTTGAAAGACTGGTGCAAGAAAGGAATAATTATGGTAAAACATCTTTTAGGACCGGACAATGACACCTTTCTCTCGTTAAAGGATTTTCGCTCAAAGTATGATTTTGACCCTCCCCCTCTCACCTTCTATGGATTAATATCTGCTGTAAAGTCTCTTCGGACCAAGTCAAACTTTCAAGAACACCAATTATGAACATGAGCCGCTTTCAACAAAAATTTTGCAGGTTCAAAAAGCAACTACATTAATATACCAAAGACTGATCAATAGCAAGAGTTTAACCCCAGAATCAAGTCAAAAGAAATGGATAGAGGACTGTTGCCTACCAACTAACGATAATATAAATTGGACCGCCTCCTACGTTTTGGCGAAAAAGTGCACCAAGAGCACAAAGCTGATCGAATTTCAGTATAAATTTTTACATAGACGCATCCCAACGAATAGTTTTTTATTTAGAATAGGTCTCCAGGCTAATGAAAACTGCAGCTTCTGTCATACCTCCACAGAGTCATTAATTCATTTTTTTTTGGTCATGCGATAAGACATCATATTTTTGGAATGAAGTCACTGGATGGCTACAAAACTTAAATTTACTACCTAAAGAATATACTTTGACAAATGTTACTGCTTTGGGTCTGAGGCCAGATGTTTCTCAATTTGCACTTCTCATCAATTACTGCTTCCTGTTAGCACGATATCACATATGGCTTGCTAAATCGAAAGAAAATTCCCCTAACCTTATACATTTCGTATGTCTATTAAAATCACAATATGAAATAGAAACAAAAAAGGGAGACACAAGGAAATGGAAACCTCTTGCAGGATATATAAATGTTTGATTAAATATCTTTTCTCCAGCTTTATTTGTCCCTTTTTAATTGTCCTCATCTCCTGACAGGACCATATCTAAATTCATCTGAGTATTTCACATGCCTTTGTTTTTTATTTCACTTCAACAACATAAAAAGTATATAGTCGTATGTGTTATTGATTTTTACTCCTTCTCCTTTCTTTGCCCTTACTTGTAACTCTAAGTGGATTGCTAGTTGTACTTAAGTGTTAATTTTGTAACCAGATCTATTTCATGTATGTAGCGTAAGTAGATCCTAGCATTATAAGTAGTGTAATTAGTGTTCATTTTGTAATCGTACGTAGTGTAATTAGTGTACAGTTTGTAATAAAAAAAAGGTAGGAAAAAAAAAAGGAAAGATTTGAACCACAACATATATATGTAACAAAGCATTTTACAAAAATAATTTACTTGAGGCTGAAATTTGTAAAATGTTAGGGACCAGTCACTATTTATCCCCTTGGGGGGAGGGGTTCTAAGGATTTTGGGGGATCACATGATTTTTAGGAGAACAAAATAGGGAATCAGTTGTAACTGAGAGCCCAAAAGGGGCAATTATTTGAATCTTTGGAAGGACTCAGACGGGGTACTACACCAATTTGCTTGGACAGCGAAGACATGGGGGGGGGGGGATCACAAAAGTTATCAATAGCTATTCAAAGGGGGATCAGCTAAATTTTACTGTGTTTAGCCCCAAATACATTGATCCCCAAGGTTATAAATAATGACTGGTCTCCTAAGAACATGATATGGGAAAACCCAAGACTGAGATTTCGAATGCGTGGAAATTCTGTAAATACAATCATATGTTTTCAACTTACATAGCCTTATAAAATTATCCCTTTCTCTGAATGGTTTATTTTCCAATACAACAATACAAAGGAAAAGTCTATAATCTAAGAATATTATACAAAATATTTTCACCCTTAAATGATATTGTCAGAAAAATGAGAATATATCCAATTCCACATTTCCAATATTATTTGCCCCCAAAATTTTGCATATGAAGCACTGTTTTAAATTTCTGTTGGGACGGCTGTAATACCCAGAAGAAATGAAGAACAAAGGTTATGCAATTTTTTTTTTTTTGGGGGGGGGCGGAGGGGGGAGTAAATAAGGTGCATTAAAAACATTGGGAAAAAAGAGTGTCTATGTTGTAGTTAATTTTGTATATAAGGTAACTTTTATTTTTCTTTTATTTTTGGGACAGGTATGGTAAAAATTGTATGCTAATGAAGTTGAGACAAATGAAGAAATGTAGTGTTAGCACCTAATGGGGGGAGCCAACATGGCAGCAAAAATAGTTTGATGCCAATAATAATAATACTGTTATTATGTACAGTTTGCTGCACATTGGTACTTTGTATAGCTAGTTTCTGCTTGGCAAAGAAAGTTTCCAGTTTGTATTATCATTTTTGTTTCACACCAACAGATATTGTCCCATCTGTTGTAAGTGGCGAGAAGAAAAAGTATTGTCAATGCGGTAAAAAGAAAATGAAGAATGAAGTAAATTTCCAATCCTGCACAGCTGCTAATTCATCCCAACAATGTTCCTGCTTCTCTTCTGGTAGTATGTGCTCGAGATGTTGCCAGTGTTACAACTGTTGTAACCCTCTCAATTCAAACTCCAAGGTGACTCCATTGTCATTACATGAACGCTGTCGATGTGGAAGAGGAAGGAAAAAAGGTGAAAGTAACAGACCCTCTTCTTCTGATTGTCCTGGAGAAAGAAAATCAAAATGTCCCTGCTTAAAATCAGGGATAAGTTGCAGCAGAGATTGCCAGTGTTCAGACTGTAGCAACCCGCATAATGAAACAAGCAAGAGGAATGTTGTTTCAGCCGGCCCAACCAATATTCCCAAAAGGAGGAAAAGATCTAATCCTGACCCATACAACAGGAAAGGTGACACAAAATACCTGATTTCCCAGGGATTTGATGTCACAGCAGGTCGCTGGAATGATCTGGAAACACTGTTGTTGCTTGTTGTTTATGAAGTCCTAGAAATCTCAGACTTGCACAGTGTGTCCCAAAATATTGTAACATTGTACAATTTTCTTGCTGGGTCTAGCCAAGTTGCGCAAATGGAGTTGGACATCATAGCAAAACGTTCAGCACAGATCACCGGTAAACTCTCTTATTTGAAGGGAAGACATAATCTTTTGGATGACCTGATGAACAATAAGTATAGTGATAAAGGCAAGTAATAGACTATAGTCTATCAGCTGAGTCATCACAAAATTCACTTGTGTGAATGTTATAAAATTATAACTATGAACAAAGGACAAAGTCATTTGATATGTAACCATATAAATGACAGTTTTTGTTCATTCAACGTCAAGCTTTCAATGTTGTAGTTGTTTTTTTTCCCTCTCCGCTTATAATAATGAATACAGCGAGACAGAAATGTAACATGTACTTGGACAAGAAGAGGTATTGGTAAGTATATATTTACTGCCAAAACTGTTTCTCGTCTAAAACTAAAACACATTGTTTGTGGGCATTATACTGTAAGACAGGGACAAGGCAAACCAGAGAGATCAGTTATTGATCCTGCTGAAAATGAGATGGAGATAGAAATTGACTGGGTGTCCCCTAAGGCCTAGTTCTTAGGTATTTTTCTTTCAAATTTAAACTAAAATTCTGTGCCGTGTATGATAATAAAAGATTGCACTTGGCTGTTTGGCTGTAAATGAGTTGAAAAGTACAGCTGTTATTACTTTTACTATGACATAAGAGAACATGTAATTTTACACGTTTGGAAAAAGAACTATTAGATAAAAAAAACCAAGGTCATAAACGAGTTGTAACTTACTTGTCAGAGTTAAATAATGGCCCATGATCCCAATAAAATATTTAATTGTTACTTCAATCTGAGGGTTTCTGGTAATCTTTTTCTAATATTTGGTGTTCTTGGTGTTCCAGAATTCGCCCAACGCCTCGAGTGTTTATATCAGGCTATGCAAACACAAGAAATATGCTTTCCATTGCTTTTATACAATAACTTTCAGGAGAAAAAACGCAACACTCTTTGTACGGCACTAATTAAAAGATAAATTCTTACCAGTCGCAAAGTCTTGTCCACGAATTGTTGCACGTGTAACCAGTTTTCGTTTTCCAAAAAGATGCTTTATAAAATACGGATTTTTCTCCCTTAAAATGTCAGTTTAAGCAAAGAAAAATTAACAGACCTTCTTTGTAAGAATTTTCCAAGTTAAAGCCAACAAATAAATAATGTAAATAATGTAAACTTGTCGAGTTTTGAACTGCAAAAGTTTTTGAAATTCGTGCCTGAATGATACCCGCAAAAAAGCGAAACATCTTGACGCCAGAACGAAAATTATATATTACTCTCGCCCAATCAGAGCTCGCATACTATCTTAGTTATTTTATAAATGGCTATGAAGGGCTGTGTATGGCTATGTATGGCTATGTAGGGCTATACAGGGCTATGTAGGGCTATGTCATGATGCCTATGTAGGGTAATGTATGGCTGTGTATGCCTATGTAGGGCTACGTATGGCTATGTAGGGCTATGTAGGGCTCTGTATGGCTATGCAGGGCTATGTAGGGCCATGTAGGGCTGTGTATGGGTATGTAGGGCTATGTAGGGCTATGTAGGGCGATGTAGGGCTATGTATGGCTATGTAGGGCTATATATGGTTATATAGGGCTATGTAGGGCTGTGTATGGCTGTGTATGGCTATGTGGGGCTATGTATGGCTATGTATGGCTATGTAGGGCTATGTATGGCTATGTATAGCTATGTAGGGCTATGTATGCCTATATAGGGCTATATATAGCTATGTAGGGCTATGTATGGCTATGTATGGCTATGTAGAGCTATGTACGGCTATGTAGGGCGATGTAGGGCTATGTATGGCTATGTAGGGCTATGTATGGTTATATAGGGCTATGTAGGGCTGTGTATGGCTGTGTATGGCTATGTAGGGCTATGTATGGCTATGTATGGCTATGTAGGGCTATGTATGGCTATGTATGGCTATGTAGGGCTATGTAGGGCTATGTAGGGCAATGTAGGGCTATGTATGGCTATGTAGGGCTATGTATGGTTATATAGGGCTATGTAGGGCTGTGTATGGCTGTGTATGGCTATGTAGGGCTATGTATGCCTATGTAGGGCTATGTAGGGCTATGTATGGATATGTATAGCTATGTAGGGCTATGTATGCCTATATAGGGCTATATATAGCTATGTATGGCTATGTATGGCTAAGTAGGGCTATGTATGGTATGTAGGGCTATGTATGGCTATGTAATGCTATGTATGGCTGTGTATGGCTATGTATGGCTGTGTATGCCTCTGTAGGGCTATGTAGGGCTATGTATTGCTATGTAATGCTATGTGTGGCTATGTATGGCTATGTAGGGCTATATATAGCTATGTAGGGCTATGTAGGGGTGTGTACGGCTATGTAGTGCTATGTAGGGCTGTGTATGGCTGTGTATGGCTATGTAGGGCTATGTAGGGCTATGTGGGGCAATGTAGGGCTGTGTATGGCTATGTATGGCTAAGTAGGGCTATGTATGCCTATGTATGGCTATGAAGGGCTATGTATGGCTATGTAGGGCTATGTATGGCTATGTAGGACTATGTATGGCTATGTATGAGCTATGTATGGCTATGTAGGGCTGTGTATAGCTATGTAGGGCTATGTATGCCTATGTAGGGCTATGTATAGCTATGTATGGCTATGTAGGGCTATGTATGGCTATGTATGCCTATGTAGGGCTATGTATAGCTATGTAGGGCTATGTAGGGCTGTGTATGGCTATGTAGGGCTATGTATGGCTATGTAGGGCTATGTATAGCTATGTAGGACTATGTAGGGCTATGTAGGGCTGTGTATGGCATTTTATGGCTATGTATGGCTAGGTACGGCTGTGTATGGCTATGTAGGGCTATGTATAGCTATGTATGGCTATGTAGGGCTATGTATGGCTATGTATGCCTATGTAGGGCTATGTATAGCTATGTAGGGCTATGTAGGGCTGTGTATGGCTATGTAGGGCTATGTATGGCTATGTAGGGCTATGTATAGCTATGTAGGACTATGTAGGGCTATGTAGGGCTGTGTATGGCATTTTATGGCTATGTATGGCTAGGTACGGCTGTGTATGGCTATGTAGGGCTATGTATAGCTATGTATGGCTATGTAGGGCTATGTATGGCTATGTATGCCTATGTAGGGCTATGTATAGCTATGTAGGGCTATGTAGGGCTATGTAGGGCTCTGTAGGGCTGTGTATGGCTATGTAGAGCTATGTATGCCATATATTCACTAAAGGGGAACCACTATATGATGCTTACACAACGTACCTACCAAATAAATCACGTCACCTCAATGAGTTGACACAGGAGCCGACAATATGGTCATGTGATACTGGTCAGTGGCTATCCCGTTTTGACAGCTGTGAATTGACCATATTGTGAATGTCCAATCTAAAAGATGTGGATTTGCCAAGACACGCTTGAGATACCCCTCCCTTCCTTTTGATAGTCTCCCCTACCCTATCCGTACAATCTGTAGACGCGTACGTACCTTAGTTAACAATGACCCAAACCAGGTTGAGACCACGATGTTCACATCGGCCTGCGGACATTACCAAGAAATTGTACCTACGCTCCTGTTCCAATATGGCGGTCGAAATAGCGGATTGTGAGTGTTAACGTCTTTTGGAACATTTTCGTTAGTGTTGGCTTTATTTACAGGTAGAGGACTAAAGATCTAGCTACAAAATGGTGAGTGTTGCAACGGATGTGTTCACTGAATCCCAGTATGTTATTGTCTTCAGACAGAGATCCGCAACCAATTATTTGAAGAATATAATCCTTTCAATGTTGCAATAATCCTTATAATGCAAGTCACTATGCTGTGGTAATCTCTTAATACAATATACTAGTCAGTCGTTACCGGGGGGAGGGGGGTTCTGGAAGGGACAGGGATGCCCGTTGGAAATTTTGAATTTAACCCCTAAAAGAGACCAATCTACAATGGGGGACAAAACTCTTGGGACGATTAACACGCTATGAATTAATTTCTCTTCCTCTCCCCCTCCCCCCAAAGCAATGTTGCAGTTTGTGCAGCTCTGTACACCTTAGCCTGTTCTGTCATCCCAACATTATTTGGAGGGGGGAGGGGAGGGACATTCTTGGCATCCACGTGGTTAGAGAAGTGCATATTACGCTACATCTGATTATTTGATAAGTTAAGGATGTGGAAACAAGGTTTTCCATAACTGTCCCAAGGATTTTTGTCCTCCATTGTAGGTGTGGCCAAAGCTTATGCAGACGCCTAAGAGAGACTTTATTTGTATTAATTGAGTAAATAAAGCGAATTAAACTTCTTTCTTTTTTGTTATTTGTTTTGTGGGATTCATAATATTACACACCAAAGCTTCTTTTTGTAAGGTCATAATTAAAGAATAATCAATTAAGTTTCAGTTATGGTTTTGAGCTCACCTGGTATTATGGATAGGCAATTATCTCCCTCATGTGTATTTTTGCTGTTTTGTACCATAAATCGTGGCTTTTTGGAGCAATAGTCATGCTCTTCTTTGGGAACCTGCAAGTTTTGCATGATTAGAAGCAAATTTACTGTTAATTAAAAACTTAGAGGAAAAGTGTAACAAGAACATAAATTATGACTATTCTTTACAATATTATTATTATTAGGTTGCAACTCATTGCTTGCAACTAATATCTATGTTCAATTTTTTTTTGGTAATGTTTTCCTGATTAAATTCTGTCAAAATATTTTATTTTTTTTAGCATCATATGATTTTTATTTACCTTCTTATTGGTTGATTGTTTCTCTTTCAGTGCCTTATTACGGTCTGGACCATTTTGGCACTCCTGAAGTTTGTGCCCCACAATAAGGAATGGAATTCCATCAAACTGGAGATTCACTCCCTTAGTTCGCTGGTTGTCTTTCCAGAAGACCCGGTGTTAAGGATTGGTAGTTTGCCTCGTCAGCATGGCCTAGTGATGTCAACAGATCATTTAAAATCAATGAACTCAAAAGAGAGCTATTTTATGTAAACCACAAAGCAAAGATATTGCAATAATAATAATAATAATAATAATAATAGTAATAATAATAATAATAAACTCAATTCATGTTATTGCAGCTATTTCCTTACTACCATATAAATTTATTCTATTAAGCACCCTCCCCGCAGAAGCGCCCAACCTGTAGGTAGTAAAAGTTAATAAGTGCCCAGCCTCAAATAAACTCCCACCCTTCCTCTCCTTATTGACCTTAGTGACAATGAGATTGAAATTGACTAGGAGACTTCCCCCAAAGATCATGTTTTCTTAGTATTGTAAAGAAACTTTCATGAACAGTTAAAATTTTGCTTTGGTACATCTTCATGCTTTGTTATTATTTATTGTTTGTTGAAAAATAAACCCGCTACTTGCTGAAAACAGCTCTCACGGTCCAAAAGTTTAATACCCGCCCACGGCGCTTAATTGAATAAATATGGTAATTAGCTTACAGGAATAAAAAATGAATGAAAAAATAAATTAAATAATTGATAAAGGTGTAGAAAGGAAAAAAGTGGTGGGTGTTCCCCTTCTGTGTTCACTACCAAGAAATATATGTTCTTGCACTGTTCCTCATTACCAGAATGCCTGGAACAGGCAATATTCATCTTCTCAATCTCTCTTAACCTCTTTTCCCTTTCTATCACACTTTCTTGATACACTTAACTCAATGTATGAAAGCTTAAAGTAACAATTACTTGCCCACCAGAATTTTATCCTCTGGCAAAGCAGTTTCCCCACCTTACCCAACCCCCTCATCTGCTCACTATTTCTTTCTTTTTTTTCATACATGTGAAGGGGATGAGGAGATGGTGGTAATCCCCTGATATGCCAACATCTTCTGTGGTAGTTTACTAAAACCCAAGAAGGGGTTTGAAATAAATCAGGCCTCTTCCCAAAAGCTAACAAAAATAATGAATAATAACAATAGTTAATAATAATCATAATAATAAAAATTTACATTGTTTTAAAAATAGCTGACCAGGACAAATAAAGACACCCGTTGGCATTACATCTCTTAGATAATACATCGGAGTACCCCCAAAAAGAGAGCTGAGCATTACAAATTTTAAGTGAAATCTCACTTACCAATAGGGGAATTTCCAAAATTTTTGTTTGATAGGTTGAAATAAAAGTTGAAGTTGTACTGACTTCATACTCCTTGCTAACTTTCACAGCATCCTCCAGGCTTAAAACGTAACCCGAATAGTCGGAAATACGCTTGAACAGCCGATTCCACTAGGAAGAAGTCGTATTTACCACCATTTTCATCGAGTATGGAATGTATATTTGCTTGCATTATCCGCTGCCAATGGAAGGCGTCTTGACTTTTCCCTCCCCGCCCCAGCCTCCCTCTTCAACATAGCTTGTTAGACCTGGTTTCGGTCCTTGTTATTAAGAAATTATCACAGGCATTCAATGGGGTGTCCGGAAACCTAAGACCTAAGACCTAAGACCAGGAAAACTAAGACCCGGAAAACTAAGACCAGAAAAACTAAGACCCGGAAATTTTTTTTTAAGGGAAATCATCAAATTTCAGCTTAAATGGTAAAATAAATAAAATAGATGCACCCATACTTACAAATAACAATTTAGTTGTGTTTTTCTTGTTTTTGGGAAACGGAACTATTTCCGGTTGTCGCCGTGTGTCGATAAGCTACCGTTGTAAAAAGTAGACAAAGCACTGCTTCGCTTCAGTTCGCAAACTTACGTACACAGTTTTCCTAAAGACCGCTGGAACAATGGCGCTGTGTTAGCGTGGAAGTGAAACACTAAATTGCTTCATAATTGAATTAAAAATTCATAATATCTTCAAAAATTAACTCCCGTATGAGCGTTAGCCGTTTAAACCGGTGTTTGCTTGATGAATTTACGTTGTCTAGACCATCAGAAAACACTGAAAAAAAAATGATATTCCCCGATTTAAGGAATCGTAAACAAAAATGTAACTTTATTCGTATTAACATGTTGTAAGAATCACTTGCAAAAATCTTGCCTTAACGCGCCTGCCATCCACACAATAGAATTTAGTTGTGTACTTTCAAGATGGAAGCTTTTTACCTCGATTTTTGGCATCAGGGTACATCCATTTTTCTTCGTGGGATAGCACGATGTCGAACGGGATAACAGGTTTCCGGGGAGGAAACTCTTTACCACACTGTGTACAAGAAGTGGCTTTAACCGCGTCAGAATATTCCCCGATTTTAAAAAACATCCAGCGACAAATCAAGGAATCATAAACTGAAAATGTAACTTTATTCGTAGTAAAATATTAACATGTTGTAAGAATCACTTGCATTAAGACGCTGACTGTTAACTCCTTTAGAAAGAATGCACTTCTGAAAACTGTGTGATCCAAGGTTGTCCTTGGTAACATCTTTTTACAGCACGGTTTAACCAGTCAGGCCAGTCCAATTCTATTTCAAATTTCCACAGCCCCCCCCCCCCCCCGCCCGAATTAAAAAGAATAATTACAATAAGAACTCATACCTGGCCATTACAAGGCCTTAGAAAATAAATCTGCAAATCAGGCTAGAGGTGATTAAATTTCCCCATGTTTTATTATTAACTACCATTCAGACGCGTTGACTCGCGTAGATTAGGGCTAACAATAACGCTTTAAACGTTAATAACTGTAACGAAACTCAACTGAAGCATAGAGAGAGACCCTTTCTGAACATTTCATGTGTTTCATCCTTCCAACCTTCTGTCATAGATAGAAACTAAAAAAGGAAATCAGACTTGACACTAACGATTTACGCCAAAGACTTCCAGTGATGTCATCCCGGTCTTTTCATTATATAACTCGGTCACAATTCGCCGAGGCTGTGAAGTGAGCGTACAACAAAAGAAAAAAAAACTTTAAAAGATGGTAGCTATTTAATACCTAACCCATGAAAAGAAAAGCATTAGCACCAAGGCGACACGTGCTTCTGCCGATGACGAAATCATCAGACCGGAAATTGGGAAATTTATCAGGAAGACAGGATAAAAGAATATTTGTTTCTAAGTAGCTTCAAAGTAATATGTTCTAGTAATAATAAGGAGGTAACATAATGAAAAACGCAAAGTACCTTTTCGGAAACTACCGTTGTACAAAGTAGACAAAGCACTGCTTCGCTTCATTACATAAACTTACGTACACAGTGTATCAACACACGGCGACAATCGGAAGTAGTTCCGTTCTCCAAACACAAGAAAAACACAGCTAAATTGTTATTCGTGCTTTTATTTATTTTACCATTTAAGCTGAAATTTGATGATTTCCCTTAAAAAGAAACAGGTTGCTTTGTTACCGTACGAAACGACGTTCTCGCGACAACGATGGGCCATTTTTGTACATAGGAGCTTTTTCTTGGGAATTTCCGCAGGCCGGTGTGAACATCGACGTCTCAACCTGGTTTGGGTCATTGTTAACTAAGGTCTTCCCGTACGGAAGCCGTACGTACGTACGTACGTACGTACGTAAGCTCGGTCAGTCACGTGACAACCAAACGAAAAGAGGTTGACCATATTCCATGAGTATGGAGCCCCGCTAGTATACCGATAACGTCAGTTTTGATGCCTATTAATATATGAAAGACCATATATTGGAACTACTGAGTATTATGTAATGACATTAATTGATCATCGCAGTTATGTGCACAACTTAAGCACCTGTGAAATTAAAGCCTGAAAAAAAAAAAACTCAATTTTGTTAGCGATTGGTGATGCTATTTTGAATGCTAATGCTTTCGTTGGAGGTAATTATCTTGCAAAATATTTATCTCGCAATAACCCAGAAGCGGAAAGAAATAGACATGATAAAGCTATGGAAAAGTTTCAAAAAGATTATGTGGAATATCAGGGACGGCGGCAGAAGTTAATGGATTGGTACTTTAAGCAACAGGATAATGAGAATAAGGCTAGAAAAAACATGTCAGGTACCGATGCCGCATTGAAATTATACAGTCAAACACATCCCGATTATACGTTAAGAGAACCCCTGTGACTTTCCTGAAATGACTTTTTGTTGAGTTTAATCAGTGAGGCCCTGGGTCTCATTTACTACTATGTAAGCGGGTTTATAAGTACGTTTTTAGGTTATTTTCAAATTTGACTGACTTTTTAGCTTAAGGGGCATAAGTACGATTTGGGTTTGGGAGAATCTGCAAAGTTCATAAGTACGTTTTAGGTTTGGGAGGGGCAAGTCTCTGTAAAGTTTATGAGTACGTTTTGGGTTTGGGAGGTGAAAAAATTTGAAAATAATTACGGTTTAAAAGAAAAAGCATTGAAATACAATATTAAGATGGATCAAAAAGAAAGTTCTGTAGAAAAGCCAGGAAAAAATGGCAAAATAATAAGAAGCTTAATAATAAAACAGTTAGAAAAAATTATCAAAAGGGGGAGTAAAAAATTACCAAAAAAGGTAATTATTAAAAAGTTGCGTAAAATTCCAGAAATTGATAAGTTTTTCGAAAATAATCCAAGGCAACTACAAATACCAATTCCAGAAATTGGTCTATTTCACGATCAACCACAAATATCAAGAATTCCAAGAAGAAGAAGGAAATTAGCACCAACTTTTATAAAACCACAAAAACCAATTCTTGATGAGCCGGTTCCTGAAATTAATGTTCCAATTCTCAAACCAATAAATAAAAAGCTTGAGGATTTAATTAAAGCAAATATTATAAAACTTACTAATAGTAAAAAATCTCAACCAAAAAATAAGGGTAAAACTTTTTCTGATAGTGTGAGAGATGAATTGAAGGAAAAGAAGAAAAGAACAATAGTTCTAAAAATAAATCCAAATGAAGATGTTCCGCCAATTCGTAATTTTGAAGAAAGAAATGGAAGAATTATTCGGATTAGGAGGGATCTAAATAATGATTTGTCAGAAACAATTTATAATGAGTTGGAACCCCAAATAGAAATGGGGGCAAGAATTGTTTTTAGTTTTACCGCTTTGATTCAAAGAGGAAATGGAGAAATAGCTTACCACACGCACACATTTAGAAGCGGAGGAACTTTTTCTTCTCTTCCAGAAATAAAAAATTATATAGAGAGGTGTGAGGGTGAGAGATTGAGCTTAGAAGGAGATGCTTGGATGAGAGCATATTTACCTCCAGAAAAGAAAATTAATAAACCAGGTGTTAATGAGGGTGGAGTTGAGTTTAGAGAAGTACAAATAAAAGTTATTAATACCAGACAACCTTTAGTTGGGTGTGGAAGATTACCCGATGAATTACGAAAGAAAAGATGTATTTATTCCGTAGATGATAAAGATGATAATCTCTGTGTCTGGAGGTGTTTAGCTATTTTAATGAATATTCTTGATGGTGAACAAAATCCTCAAAAAATTAAACAAAACCCTGAAAAAAGAATAGAGAAAAGAGCATTATATCTAGCTAGAACTTTTTATGGCAACAAAAAATTAAAAGGAGAAGAAGTTAGATCGACAAAATTGGTTGATTTTGAGAAAATTTCAAAGGTTTTCTCCATAAACATCCGGGTTTATGAGCAGAAAGATATTTCAAATTTCAAAGTTTGGAAATTGGTGTTTGGGAAAAATAATTTCAAAGATAATTTACCAACCCTAAATTTGGGACTTTATAAAAATCATGGGTTTTTCATTAAAAATCTAGATCTTCTTGCTCAAAACTGGGTATGTCAAGGATGTAAACAAAAATTCACCAGACACGACGATTTAAAAAGGCATTTTTCCGATGAAACATGCACAGGAGGAAAGACAAAAATATTATGTACGGGAGAAAAGATAAAATACATCATGAATGAATCTGACAAAGTTTTTTACGGGGGCAAAATAAATTTTAGTTATAAAGCGTGTCGGTGGATAGAACACCAATCTAAAATTATGGGTAAACATATTCATCATGCGCTTTGCGGTCATGGTGGCGAAAGGTGTTATAGGGATGAAGAGAGGAATGAGATTTTGTTTGACGGATACGAACCCGAGACAAAAACTGTTTTTGAGTTTTATGGCTGTAAATGGCATGGGTGCCCGTGTACAACAACCGACAAAATTAAATATAATGAAACTATTGAAAGAGAGAATATGATAAAAAGCTTGGGTTATAATGTAGTATCGGTTTGGGAGTGTGAAAATCCTGAATTACCTAATATCTGGTTCAAAAAGAAATTTAATCCATACCCCTATTTTATTAATTACGATTATGAGGGAATATTACAAAAGGAAGATAAACAGATTACCGAGGATTTAATTTTAACCCATACCCATATTCCAGTTAGTGTCGCAATAATCGATAATTTAACAAAAAAACCCGTTTTTCTTTGCAACCAAAATCCTGATCTCCTTATAAAAGAATTCGTAGAAAAATTGGAGGAAATAAGAAAAATCATTGTCGAAAAGGTTAAAGAAGAATACCCGCTTCCTGATCAAGATTCTTTGCAAAAAAATGTTTTGCAAAAGTATGAAGAATGGTGCAATCAAGTGCCTGTTTTGGGATTTAATAGTGGAAAATATGACATCAATTTGATCAAAAGGCATTTTATAAAACACATGACCGAAAAAACTAAGGATATTTTTGTTGCAAAGAAACAGAATAGGTATATGTTTTTAACAACACCGAATTTCAAATTCTTGGATATAATGTCCTACCTTGCGCCTGGGGTTTCTTTTGATAAGTGGTGCAAAGCAAACAACTGCGAAGCCAAAAAACTTGTTCTACCTTATGAAAAATTGGATGGTTATGATAAGCTTTCCTTAGTTGGACCCGTGAAACATGAAGATTTTTACTCTTCCTTGAAAAAGAAAAATATTTCCAAAGAAGAATATGAAGAATATTTGCTCGAATTCAAAAAGAGGGGCTGCGTTACAATGTTAGACTGGTTGAAAGAGTATAATTTGAATGATGTTATCCCCTTTCTGGAAGCCCTTGAAAAAACAAGGCGATTATATTATCCAGATGAAATTGATATATTAAAAGATGCCGTTTCCATTCCGGGTGTATCAATGAGGGCTGTTTTAAATAAATACCAAAAAATGAAGAAGAAAGGAGATCCGGAATTGTACGCCCCAGGACAATATTGTGCCCATAGTTGCGGCGAATTTTGTAAAGACAAGTTTTGCAAAAAATGCTACAAAATAAAGAAAGATTGTAAAATATGCGACAAAAACAAGATTTATAAACTATTGAAAACGGGTATGGTTGGAGGCCCAAGTATTATATTTACACGATATGCAGAAAAGGAAGAAACAAAGATTCGCCCCCATAAATATAAAATTCCGAAAAAATGTGCGCGAATTGTTGGGTATGACGCAAATGGATTATATCTATCCTGTTCTGGGCAAGAAATGCCATGCGGAAAAGAACAATGCATTGAGGTTGAAAATCCATCGGATCCTAAATTTATTAATAAGATTTGCGAAGATATTCTTGCGGGTAATCTTTTCGGGTTTTGCCAAGTTGATATCCATGTACCTGATCACCTAAAAGAAAAGTTTGAAGAGTTCTCCCCCCTATTTATTGTAGACTCCGTTCCTGAATATTTAGTAGCAGACCATATGAAAGAATATCAAACAGCGACAGGTAGAAAACATCTCAAAGACAATAAAAAATTACTTGGCGTAACCAAGGCAAAAAAGATATTTTTATATACTCCCATGATAAAATGGTATCTTAATCATGGTTTGGAGATTACCGCCATCCATAATATTTTAAAGTATGAATCGGGAAGGCCCTTTGGATTTTTTCCGAAAGAGGTGGCAGACGCAAGAAGAGATGGGGATATTGAGGTTTTATTGGAAAAACTAAGTAAAGCCTTTGATGAAAACAAGATTGACGATGTGGTGAAAATTACCAATGAATTAAACCAATTCCCCGATATATTTAAAGTTATTGAAGAAAATAAAGATATCAAAGTACTGATTGAAAAACTAAAACCAAAGTACAAAGGGTGCAAAGAATTAGCCGACACGAATAAACTTAGGGGAAATTCTTTCTACGGGAAAATGATAGAAGATAAAGAAAAACATAATATCACAAGGTATACTCAGGATGAGGAAGAGGTTGAAAAAGCTCTAAGATCTGCTTTCTTTGAGGATCTTAACGAAATAAATGACACATATGAAATAATAAAACGAAAAAGATTAATAAAAATAGACAGACCTTATCAATGCGGCATCTCGGTGTATCAGCTAGCAAAATTAAGAATGCTGGAATTCTATTACGATTTTCTAGAAAAATATCTAGATAGAAAGGATTTTGAGTTGATCCAAATGGATACAGATTCAATGTACATGGCAATTTCATCCAAAAATTTGGATGATATTATAAAACCCGAAATGAGAGAAGAATACTTTAGTGGCGGAAAAGAAAAATTCCTATCGACTTCTAAATATCATGATAAGACTCCGGGTTTGTTCAAAAAAGAGTTTGACGGTATTAGAATGATTGCTATTTCCTCAAAATGTTATTACGCGGAGGATGAGAAAGGAAAGGCAAAGTATAGTTGTAAAGGAACAATTCACAGACAAAACGAAATGAACTGGGATAGATACATGTCAGCTTTGAAAGGGTCAATTGATATGTCACAAAATACAGGATTTAGAATCAATGATAACCAAATTGTGACATATACACAAATTAAAAAAGGGTTGAACGCATATTATGATAAAAGATGGGTTTATGAGGATGGAATTCACACAAAACCATTATATTAGAACAGAATTAGGGGGTAATTCTGTATCATCCGGAATAACCTGTAATTCTTCACGCACAAAACCGCGCCTTGGGCCGTCTTCCAAAAAATACAAAATCGGTTGATTAGGGGAAATTCTACTTCCAGAAATATAATAAACTTTTATGCTCCAAATGGGATCTGTGGCTCTTCTTCTTTCTCCTCCTTCAAGTTCACCCGGAGATAATAAATATCTAACCCTAACTTCGGTTGGTAGTCTAACCTCATCAAGCCCTACCCCTCGTTGGTAATTTTTGGGTTCAATATTCACCTCTTTCATTTTTATAGCCTCATCGGGCTCTTTACCGGTTATTCTCTTTTTCGTATTATTCAAAGTTTTTAGAATAGCCGGTAATCTTTTCACCCACACCCTTGATCGATCATCACTGATCATTTCCTGCGCATATTGATGGCTAAATAATTTTTCTCCTAATATTCTGTTTGCATTTTCCACAAATGCTTGAGCTCTATGATTACCAGCTTCGCTTCTTTGCACCTTCATATTATGGTAATTCATGAGTTTACTAACTTCGCCCATAAATTCTTTCCCAGGATCAACCATTAATGTTTTTGGGTATTTCAATCTTCTAGAATATATTTTCTTAAAAGCTTCTGATATCTCTCGACTTTCTTTTGAGGTTAATGGCTCAGCATCTTTATATCTCGAGGCGATATCAACCACAACTAACGCGTATTTATATGTTTTTCTTCCAACCTTATCGTGCGGTAAAAATAATAAATCCGCCTGATGAATCTGATTTGGCTTATCCACGGTCCAGTGCGGCCTAGGTATATATTTAGGGGAGGGTAGATAGATTTGCCATATTGCTTGTTTCTCTAACCACCGTTTTGCTTCATTTTCACTTACTTTCGCTTTCTCTGCTAATTTTGGAATCGCGGCATATCCTTTCCAATACCCTTCAGCCGAATAATATATTTTTGTCATCATTTAAAAATAAACAATTACCTTATAAATCAAATGGTAGCTGAGGAAGAAGAAATAAAATTTACCGAATACCAAATTAATCTCATGAAAAAAATCATTAGAAAAAAAATTCTGTATATGGAAGATGGCGATCAGATTTTTAATATTATGATTTTAATTCCAGACGCAAGAGAGGGTTTATTAAAACATATGGCCAAGTTAGAAAAAAGTAGGGCAAAACAGGCGATAAGGTTTTCTAAAAAACATATTCCAAATTTAGAAAATAGGACAACTCAGGTTTAAAGATTAACCAAAGTATCTTATAAATTTACAATGACGTCTGAAAAAATTAACCCAAATAGAATTCCCAAAGAACCCTTTGGCTTGAAAGCAGAATCAACCCTAAATCGAATTACTCTAAATCCATCCTCAGCCAGCCCCGGGGAAACATTATACATAAATATTCCAAAACTCGCTGAGAATTTAGTGATTGTTCCTGGAAGCGTATCTCTTCTATTCGATTTGGATGTCGAGGGCCATGCAAATAATACGCTTGTGAATAATGTGGGCCGCAATCTTGTAACCAGACTGAAAGTTCTTTTTGGAGGAGAAACATTGCAAGATACTCAAGGATATGATTTATTTCAAACATATCATGATTTATTCTTAACCGAAGAAGAGCGCGAAGATAGATTAAAACAAGGTATTTCCACACTAAATATTAGAAAACTTAGAACAAAATCCGGAGATGCGAAAACGCAAGACGTAAAGGAAGTTGCCCTCGCCAACGTACATGGAACAAAGTATAGAATTCCGATAAATCATCCTATTCTAAACGATCATGGGGTTTTTTACCCAAAAGCGTTGGAAAACCATCTCATATTTGAGATTACTCTTGCCCCGATCGCCAATATTCTTATTTATTCTGATACAACTAAAGCGCCATCGTATTCTATCAAAAACCTAGAGTTAGAATATTCTTCAATTTCTAGCGAATACTTGGCTCGCGAGGCTCAAGCAGCTTATCAAGTTGGGAAAGGATTCTTTTACGAAAATGTTACTTTACACAAAACTTTTACATTTTCCATTGCCGGAGATGGCGTTATTAATCAACATATTAACTTACCTAGAAGATCAATGACGGGGATATTGTTTTTGTTTTTATCACCTCATGCTGCGGGAGCAAGGGATTCTGAAAATTTTTATAATCCTGGTATATCTTCCGTAGAAATTGATGTAGATGGCGTTCCAAATAGAATATACTCTAGAGGAATGATTCCGTCCGATCTTTGGGAATCCGTAAAGAAAAGATTCCGACCAACGGGTGGTCAATTTTCATTGAAAGAAAAAGAATTTTTCGCAGATAAGTTTGCTCTTTGGGTTGATACTAGAACTCATCCAGATAATGGTATTCATGGCGGGGGACTTGCTCTAAATAATACTCATGATGGTGTAAAAATAGAAATTAAAAGGAAACAGGGAGGATCTGGAACCATAACTTGTCATATGTTTGTCGTGGCGGATGCGATGATGGAGATTATGAATTCAAGTTTGAGATCAATTAAGTACTAAAAACATAATGTTATGATACAAAAAAATTATGGAAGATTTACGAGATAAAATCCCATTCCATTGTATAATAACAGGACCCACAAATTGCGGAAAAACAAAGTACTTAATTGATCAGCTCCGGGGAACTTTCAGAAAAGTTTTTGAATATATTGTATTAATTTGTCCGACCTATTCCAAAAATAAAACTTATCATAATTTCGCTCGGGGAGATAAAAATTTCTTTGTATTATCCCCGGATTCAAGTAATCAGGATGAGATTAATGAATTGCTGAATGATTGTCAAACCTTATTCTCCGGAACAAATACTTTAATAATTTTGGATGATTGCGCCGTATCCACTGATCTGAAGAAAAGATCTAATAAGTTTATAGATCTAGCATTCTCCGGAAGACATCATGGTTTATCAGTTTGGGTTCTAACCCAGCAATTAACATCCATAGCAAAACCATTTCGGGAAAATGTAGCCTGCGTTGTTACTTTTCATAATCCCTCTCAGAAAGGTATGAAAATGTTTTTCGAAGATTATGGCGGCGATTTGGATTATGAATTGGGTAAAAAGTTTGTTAAACTCCTGAAAACTGAAAAATATTCTAGGTTATGTTTGAGTTTGCGTTATCCATTTAATTGTTATTTAGAGATTCCGGAAGTGATTTAACAAAAAGATGGCAAAAGTAGAAGATTACATTAATCAAACAGAAGAAAAATCTGAAGATGGCGAACTTGAAATAAAACAAGAATCACTGGCCATTCTCGCTGTTCTCGGGACCACAAAAGAATATTTGGGGGTTGAAATGAGTCTGGGAGATGTAAAGAAATTATCTGCAAAAGATGTTGAAAAATATTTTAATCGTTATCAATCGGTAATGGGTAAGAAAATTAACGGAGGATTGGTGGATTCTTCCTTGGAATTAGTTTCCAAACTTATTTCGTATTTTGTTCCGGTAGATGACATAGAAGTTCTTTGTGAGGATTTGAAGAAAGATAATTTAGTAAATCGAGAATTAACAAACTTTGTTGGTCTCTTGGCATTAAAAGGAGGAAGACTGACAGCACTTGCTAGCGGGGTATTTCAGGTTGCTAAACACGTTAAATTCAACAAAAATCAACAAAAATCAAGAGAAGGAGCAGTAAATTCTAACACAACTGATCGGCGCGCTGGCGCTTCCTCTGAATATCTTGAACAGGAAACTAAGCAATCTACTGAAGGTGTTGATACTGTGTATTAAACAGATCTAAAAACTTATCTGTAGCATCTAAATAACAATGTCTGAAAAATCTGAAGCTGAAGTTGAGCAAATTACAGCAGATCCCAAAACTGAAAGTAAGGATACTAAAAAGAGGGAGAAAGATCCTAAAAAAGTCGCAGCTGGAAAGAAATTGGCGGAATATAATAAAAAAGCAAAAGAAGCATTAGCCAGGGAGATGAAACGCGAAGAGGAAGATGATCCAGTCCCTGCGGGCCGTGAAACGAAATCGTGGCTTCCGGAGTTATCTTTTACTACTGTTTTATCTGTTGTCGGGTTGGGGTTTACGGCATTTGATCTTTTTATGAGATATCGGGAAAAAGCTAGAGATGAATATTCCAATAGGATAGCTGATTTATCCCAAGTCCCCCAATTACCGCAACCTAAAAAGATTCCATTTTCTGCAACACCAAAATCTTTAGGAATGGAATAAAGTTATTTAAAAGTTTCTTACTGATGAGTAAAAATTATGTCAACAGAAAACAAACTTGTGAAAACTGTAACTGATTCAGCTGTGCTTATCGGATTAAGCGCGGGGGTTGGGTATGTGGCAAAAAAGATGATGAAAGAATCATTTTTGAGTGATCCATCCGCAAATGTTACAAATTACGCAAAATGGGTAGCGGTATTATCCGGAAGCATGTATCTAAAAACATATTTAGAGGATCAAAAGATTTTACCAAAATAAAATGGCATCAGTAGCAATGATGATTGGTGGGGCCTTAGTTAATGCGGCAGCATTTACCGGAGGAAATATTCTTACAAGATTTATATTCGGGAAAAAAGCGGATACAGAAAAAATACGACACGATAAGGCAATGGAAAAATATCAAAGGGATTACTCCGCATATCAAGAAAAAAGACAAAAAATGCTTGATTGGAAAATGAAGAAGAAGGAAGAAAAATATCAAGCATCAAAAAATATTTCGGCTACAAATCAAGCATTTGCGTTGTACGAGCAAATGACTGAACCCAAATTCTCTGATTATTACAAACCAAGCGAAGAACAAAAGACCGGAGAAATGATATATGTCGGCGCTGGAATGATGGGTTTGGGTTACGCGGTAAGTAAATTATTATAAATTATTATTTTTGTTATGTAACCAATAATTGGGTTATATAACATAAGGTATTTATTTTGTTACCATCTTTCTTGTAAGGCTCTCAATTCTTGAAAATCTAAATATCTGCTTGGCTGCCAGACTGCAGCAACTATTTCATCATTCAGACTTTTGTAGAATTTCTCTTTATGGGTTATTTTATCGTAATTTACAAAAATAATAACATCAAAAAAATCAATGGTAGATTTTTCATCAAACTTTTTAATATCGCATTCCTCTTCATATTTAAAAAATTTCCCGCCATATTTTTCATATTTTTCATTGGCGCAATTTATTAAATCCTTTACAAATTTGTTAACGCATATGTCATTAACGCCAAATTTTGCGCCGGAATAATAATAAAAAGAAGTTCCATATTCAAAGATCTCGTAAGAAATTCTGATTTTAATAGCATATTCATCATCATAATCATCATCATCATCATCTTTTTTTTCTTCAATAAAACTCCGATTTTTTGATAATATTTTTAACAAATCTTCTTTAATTGACTCTATAAAATCACAAACATTTAGTTCTTCCTTGTTATAATATTGCAAACTAATAAAGCTATTTCCATTAACTTCTAATATTTCCATTTTTTCTTTTTATATTTTTTTTTCTTTTTAAATATCAATTTTGATTTTATTTCCGCCTCCTATTATTTTTGTTATGTAACCAATAATTGAGTTATATAACATAAGTTGACCACCAGATTAAAACCCCATGGGGGGAGGAAGGGTAATTTCATCATCATCATCATCATATTTTTCCATTTCTTCAGCCGCAGATTTACTATCTGAAATAGTTAGGCAACTAGGTTTAGTTAATCTTTTCATTTCTCTGTTTGGTTCTATAATCGCCTCATAAAGTTTTACTTGAAGAGCAATACAATTACCACTAATAAATATTGATTCGATTTTTATTACGCCTTCCACAACTCTACATCCTTTATTTAATAATTTTAATGGTTCAATTTCCTCATCAGTTTTGAAGTGATAAAACTTGGTTAAAATTTTGTCTTGTTTTTTTTTCCAAATTAATTTTGCATATAAAGTTGGGCCTCTATCTGGAACTTTAATCATTGAAGATTTTTCCGTCTTCCAATAAAGAGGATTTAAGCCTCCTTTTTGTTTTTCGAGCTCATTTCTTTCCAACTCAAACTTACCAATTTTGTCCTTATTATTAATCAAATGATCAATGCAATTGTCGACAATTTCATTGAATAAATCAATCCATTTTTCTTCTTCGGGTGTTGGACTTCTTCCTCTCCATAAACATAATGGAAATACATATCCTGTAATTACGCCTGTTTCTTGGCTTGTATTTGTGGAAACCCCAAAAGAATATAAATTTTTGGTAGAAATTACAAGTTCTCCTTCTGTTCCGTCATCATTTTTTGTAAAGATTTTAATTCTTTTGTATTCAACCTTTGGTTTACTATTAGGAATTTGCTCAACAATTGGTTTGGAAAAGATCATGCTTACTTTAGGAATATAAGTATTAATATCTATTAATTCGGTAGTTTCGTTCATCATTTTACTTTTATTTTATATTTTTTCTTTTTAAATCTCAATTTTGATTTTATTTCCGAATCAAGGTAATCTAAAGATTACTTACTGATGAGTAAAAAATCATGGCAGAAGAAATACCAATGGAAGATTTTTCAAAGGATAATGTCGATGCCGACGATAATAATGATGATTGGTATTGGGAGGATACATTTCGCCAAACCGCAAACACATCTACATCCCTTGAACAAGATTATCCTGGTTATGATGATTATAACCAATCAAGAGACAGGGCTCAATGGGATCAGACTGCGGGAGATTTGGGTCGGGATAATTTTAGAGATGAAAGAAGAGTAGAAGCAGCCCAATATCTAAAACGCTATTTTCCCAAATTCGATCCGAAGAATGCATCATTTAATGTTGAATTTGAAGAAGACGGTAGTATAATCGGGATATTAAGCGATAGGAAAAATGCCGTGCCGCATATCATACTTGATAAAGATGGAAATCTTAGGGTCGAAGATTTATCAAAAGGAATGAGAAAAGAACTGGGTGCAGATTATGAAACCATGTTAAATATTTTTAATGAAGAAAAAGAAAAACATAATGAATTGCTATCCGCAATGCAGGGAATAGACGCGCTTTTGGCAACACGAACGGAGGAGATTGAAGGATATGTGAAGAGAGAAAAAGAGCTTCGATTATTCATTGAGAAACAACAAGAAAAAAAGGCAGAGAATAAATCCCTTTTTGACCAAACCGTAAAACAGAACATAGAATTAAAAACACAAGCGGAGAAAATTTTGGAGGAAGTAAAATTGTACAAAGAGGAGATTGATAAATATAAGAAGGATAAGTTAAATTTACAAAAGCTAGAAAAGAGCAGGGATCGTCTAAAAGCAGAAAACGACAAATTGAAAGAGCAAATAGGCGAACAATTGACGGACATTGAGAGCAGAAAAGATGAAATACTTAAAAATTTACCGTTGCGGGAGCGAATAAAGTACATCTTCAAAAAGTATGGATTTACAGTATTTGCTATTTTAAGCGCGGTGGGCGTCGTCATTGGGGTTATAGTTTCTAATCTTTCAAAGGGTTTATCTGCTTTGGGTAAAGGTGTGGGAAATGGATTGAAAACTCTTGGTAAAAAATTAGGAGAAATATTGCCGGGAATGGTTGGTGCAATAGTTAGCTTTCTTTTCAAAACCGCGGGGCAAGTTATTGGATTTTTAGGAAAGAATGCTTGGCTTTTGATAATGGCAGTTGTTTTATATTTTGTGGAAAGTATAAAGAAGAAGAGAAAGTAACAAATTTAAAGATATCTTACCGTTCAGTAAAATACAATATGGGCGAATACAATGGAATTTATCCTCAATTACCTAA
Organism: Ricordea florida; assembly: GCA_949710005.1. Classification (NCBI taxonomy): domain Eukaryota; kingdom Metazoa; phylum Cnidaria; class Anthozoa; order Corallimorpharia; family Ricordeidae; genus Ricordea; species Ricordea florida. The sequence continues at coordinate 20,409,953 of OX453274.1, read as the reverse complement.
TAATAATTTTCAAACACAAGGTGGAGATGGCGCAATTAATTTCAGGCTACAAAAATCGAGCGAAGTATTGCAAAATCTCGAGAAGGAAATTAAACATTACGAAGAAGTGAGGAAAAAATATAATAGAGCAAGAGGAATATGCACAAAAATTAGTGTTTCTGGCGGATTTATTTCCGTTATCCTATCCGCAAGCGGGCTTGGAACTTCTCTAACGGGTTTTGGGGCAATAGTCGGAGTTCCTTTAGGCGTTGTGGGCGGGGTTTTTGGGGGATTATCAGTTGGATTTGGTATTGCTTCCAAAAGTCTTTCCTCCAAAGTTAGTAAACACGAACAAACCGTTGCAATTGCAAAATCAAAATTAAACACCATTAACGACTTAGTCTCAAAAGCTTTGAAAGATAACTCTATTTCCGATCAAGAATTTTCCATAATTTTAGCGGAGTTGGAAAAGTTTCAAAAACTGAAACAGGAGGTTCGGCAGAAATTCAGAAAAGATTCGGAAAAAAACTTCGACATGAGTATAATAAGGAAGAAAGTTCGAGAAGATCTATTAAAAGAACTTACCGGAGGGAAAGGACATTAAAATTTGTATACGAGAAAACGGAAGTTGGTTGTAATTGTTTTGCGTTTACATCTTATTCTTAAAAGATCTAAAGATCAGAAAAATTGGAAAACAAAGAATAAGATGTTATTGGATGATTTCAAAAACCGATACCCTCGGGTGAACCTTGAAAAATTTACATTTGTTAATGACGCATTCGGGGGATATATTGAATGGAAAGTCAATGGGACAACGATTATGTCCGATGATGATCCTACTGGGAAAACATGGACAGATAATCTTTCCGATAATTTGAAAAAGTTGTTATGGGAAGATTTGGGGATTGAAAATAAAGTAAAGGTAAGTTCATTTCCCAAAAGTTTATCATTTACAAAACAACCATATCCAATACCCGGGGTTAAATTCGACGAATTTGCAAGTGATGCCACAAGAATGTTAATATTCTTAGAAATTTTTGTTTCAGAAAAAGATAGTTTCACCGCTCCAATGAAAAATATTTTCAAAAATCAAACTGTGGGACTTACCAGTGGAAAAGAAGCTAGAGCTTGGTTGAGTAAACCAAATATTAATCACTGGCCGCAACAATTAAACATGGCGGTTTGGTGCGCAACATCTGGATGCGGAATAGGATTTGGAGATATTTTAAGTTACCCAAAAATTATTAGAAGTTTTTTCGTATTTCACATTTACTTTACCATAAGAAGAATAATACAAGAATTAAAAGTTCCATTACCCTGGGAAAACACTTTTTCTTTGAAAAATAATCCGTACGACAAAAATGCTTATAATAGATTATGCGCAGAATTTGGGTTAAGCAATGATCAAGATTATAAGGGCTGGAACAAAACTTTAGCAGATTTTAGATTCAAAGGAGGCGCAAACCATGGGGCTGGTGATATATTCATAGATTATGGGGGAGGATACGCAGACCCTGATGCGGTTCCGGGAAGTGAAGCCGCGCAAGCAAAGGGAGGTGGATTTCAAAATGTGAGGGTCATAAGAAATTATGATACAGAAGCTAATATTTGGCCGAGCCGCGATCATAAATTTTACGACGATGGCGGAAGAAAAAATATGGGGAATTTAGTATCAATGCTTCGAAATGATCATTTTGTTGATTTTCAATACGCTTGGTTTATACCAGAATCGGGTCATGGATTAACAAAGGCGGGATTGGGAAGAATAAATAGATCGATTGAGGCTTTTGTTTATTGCGTTTTAGGCGCACAAGTTAATACCAGAACTTCAATTGTTAGTAAGGGAGGTGGTGGTTTTGAAACTCAACAAAACTTTATAGATTTATTTGAAAGTTCGGTGATTGAAAATGATGTGTCCCAATCAATTCAAAGATATCAAACGGCGGTTCAAGAATCAAAATCTCGCCTTGATTTGGCCGTAGCTCCTGGTGTTTGGCTAATGCCGAGCAATTTAATAATAAATACAGAAAGCGTTATTGGGTACAATAATGATTTGAAAAGGGTAACAGAAGATATGACTTTTGGGGTAAATAATTCAATAAACGCGGGTACAAAAAATGTTGGAATAAGTCATAGTTTAGGATCATCAAAGGTTTTATTAAATACCAATCCTCAACCGAAAAAACCCAAACAAAACAAAATCGATGAATCAAAAAATGAAGAAATTAGTAATATAGAAGAAACATCTTCTCACCAAAATAATCTTATTGTTTTAATGATTGCCGGAGGATTATTATCCTGGTTTTTATTTCGTTAATGTTTTGATTACATAATCTAAAGGAGAATGTGATGTAATCAAAACAAAAATGCTCAGTATTACGATGTACGATTCAGAAACTAGGGTTTATTTAGAACCGCCGCTGAAAAATCTTCGTGAGATACAGCTCCTGGATTGCAATATGCAAACCAAAAGACTGATTAATTTCAAGGACCGACAGACCTTATTCAATAATGAAAATCAAGTCTTCATGATAATTCAACCCGGCACATATTCTCTTCGTAACATTCAATCAATCTTTCTTAATGATCCTAATACAGAAAAGATAACAATAATTGAGACTGATACTATTGACTATCTTTATTCAAATAAGAACTTCAAAATTAAACTTACTAGAGGATTGTCGTTTGGTTTAGGGGTTCCTGAAATTATAAATCCTGGTAAATTATACCCCATAAATATTCAGTTTAAGGAGCCGCTGAGACTTATGTGTAGTATAGTGGATAATAAGTCGTCATATATGAATAAAACCAAATATGGCGAACCTGTGAAACTCGCGCCATCACACCTGCTCGCGAACATACCCTCAAAGGATTATCCGACAATTCCAATTCAAAAATATGAAAGTCCCATAAACCACTTTGATTTAACTATCTTAGACAATGATTGGAAAAAACTTGATCTGAGAGGAAAATCTTTAACCCTTAGTTTAAGATTTAGATAAATTTTTTGTTATGAAACCAAAATAAGGTTACATAACATAATTTTCAACATTCCTTACAATGATACTTTTGTTTATTATGTTCGCATATTTGTGATCCGCCGCATTCTTTACAAAAACTTTTTTGCTTATTATGAACACATATTTCTGAACCATCACATAATATACAGTAAGACTTTCTTTTCCCATGAACGCATATTTGTGATCCACCGCATTCTTTGCAAGAATATTTTTTAATTCTATGTTCACAATAATAATAATAATTATACATTAAAATAGCTTTTAAAAATAACTCATCAATTTCCTCACCTGGAAATTTTCCCAACTCATTAATTAAATCAGCTTTAGTCATTTTATGACGTTTTTTAATGTTCAACTGCCTTGCGATAAATTTTAGTTGCGGAACATTCAAACTTTGTAATTTTTGATCCATTTAGTATTGTATTGTATTTCAATGCTTTTTCTTTTAAACCGTAATTATTTTCAAATTTTTTCACCTCCCAAACCCAAAACGTACTCATAAACTTTACAGAGACTTGCCCCTCCCAAACCTAAAACGTACTTATGAACTTTGCAGATTCTCCCAAACCCAAATCGTACTTATGCCCCTTAAGCTAAAAAGTCAGTCAAATTTGAAAATAACCTAAAAACGTACTTATAAACCCGCTTACATAGTAGTCATTTTATTCCCAGGACTTTTCGGACGAGACCTCGTGGTCGCACTCGAACAGACGCGTATGCAGTTTAGCTGTTTACAGTCTCGTTACGTTTCATTTATATACCTTTCTCTTGTTCGCCTTACAGGGATTTCAAACGTAAGTTTTGCTTTCAGCCCCCTGTTTGTGCTGTATTTTCTTTTCTACGTGTTTTCTTTCTGTTAGCCATCATTATTTGTACTTATTTATTCGTCATAGTTTTCACCATTAAACACGGAAAGACTATTACCTACGTGTGTTGGTTGAACGCTGCGATAGAACGCGACATTGATGCCACTGTATACAAATGGTATATAAAAGACATCAAACTCAGTTTCGTGAATTTTCAACTCAATATGCAAGATTTATTTTGCTGATCCTGGTTTCTAAAGATGCGGCTCCCCTCTGGTTTGTCGCTGTGGTTTTGCCTTCTGTAGACCTTTTTACTTCATATGGAAAAAGGAATGATGTTTTTTTTTTTCACTAATTTAAATACTTATTTTTCAGAATTATCCACAACCTCTAAAATCATACAAGCACTTTTAAGGAATGTAAAAGTAGTGTAAGAATAATTCTCGATCGCACGAGGCGAAGGCTTTTTCTAATCTGTAATTGAGATCGGGTACAATCAACAAATTCTACGGAGAGAATCAGAAATTCCTCTGTCACTCCACGTCAGCTAGAGAAACAACATAGGAGCAACTGACGAGGTTCACTATAGAACCGAAACTGCAGTATTGCTTGAGAATTACTATGGAGAACATACTAAACAGTGATAGTAACCTCTTGCCGGATCCATCACCAACGAAAAGGAGCGATAGCGATATAGAACTGAGCGAGGAAGAGACGAACATGCCAGGCACGCCTCTTTCAGAAATGATCCAAAGTTCTCAAGGAAGAATCTCTAATACTCAAACGCCAAGAGAAAGTCGTAAACGTAACCGCGAAACGCGGAAAGAAAAAGCTCACATACGTGACAGCAGCAACGGCAATTACGGTAGAGCCAGAAAGCGTTAACGCTCTGACGAAAAGGCTGCCATGTAGATGTCAGTAAGAAAATCTTAGGAATCTATTGCCTCGAATTAGCGTCAGTTTTCATGAAGTGAGTTCATACACAGCTGGTACATGGTTCATGGCCGAGTCATCGAATGTGAAGTTGAGCCCGCCATTCAACTTGCCAGCGAAATCAACCTCGCCAGAAACTACACCTCCCGAATTGAGAGTCGACGAAAAACCGTCAAAGGAACCTCTCAAGAAAAGCTCTCCAGAATGCAATACAGAAAACAATTGCTGAGCTTTCGAGACAAGCAAAGGCCCTCCGAACGGCTGCCGACAGTGTTTACGCTTCCTTACGCGAGAAATCGTCGGTAGATGAGAAAAGACTTAAATCACCCACAAGGAAATATAGGGAGATACTTAACAAACTGGAAGGTCTCTACGCCCAAGACAAGTGGGGAGATGTGCTAGAGGATGCCGAGATCATTCGGCAATCTGGTAGAGTCAACTTAGAATATGCTCATACGGCTCTAAACAAAGCAAGGGATTCACGGTTCAACCAACCAGAAGAAGATCATTCCTCGCGATCGTCTCGACGTTCGTCCCACACCTTATCGTCACGAGCGTCGTCTAGCTCTGCACGAATAAAGGCGTTAGCCGAGGCCGCCGTCGCCAGGAAACAAGCAGAATATGACCGTCTCATGGCGGAGAAAGAGCACGAAAGAAGACAGCACGAGGCAGAAGAGAACCGGCTCCGAGAGCAACGCCGCGCCCAGCATGAACGAGACATGGCAATACTCGCCGCAAACAAGTTAACAGCAATCGCCGATGCCAAACTCGCCGGCATTGAAAGGTCTATTGAAGAAGACGAAGACAGATCTTGCGATCTCACTCAACGAGGGGCGTTCGAGACAGCGACACACCGAACTCAACAATGGGTCAACGACCAGGAGATCGCTGAGCGAGTTCAGGAAAACACCCCTACCGGAGAGGTACGAGACGAGGTACCGCCAATACCAACGAACCTTCCAAACGCAAAGAAAGGTCTCGAGGGAGATACTTCATCACCAATCAAAACCCCTGTAACGTTGAATGAGATACCTCAGGAACCACGCCCCTACAACTTAAACGTATCGTGTCAACAAAGTCCCAATACCCTGGGAGACATGAAGTATATAGAGGAGATTATAGCCACCAACAAACAACTGACATCCAGTTTAGTGAGACAGAGCTTACCGAAGTGCCATCCTGACACCTTTCGAGGTGACGCTACATTATTTCACCCTTGGAAGAGTGCTTTCAAGGCAATGATACAGGACGCAAACATTCCGCCAGATCAAGAAGTGAACTATCTTAGGCAGCACACAAGTGGAGAAGCCCAGAAGTTGGTCGATAGTTACCGCAAGAGACATAACAGGTACCCCTCTGCCCTCCTACAAGAACTCTGGTCAGAGCTTGAGAAACGGTTTGGGAACACAGCAGTTATTACTGACTCCCTCCCAGAGAAGCTGAACGGGGCATCCAAGTTTAACGAGAAAGAGAGAGAGAAACTTCAAGCCTTTGCCGACGTGTGCGCTGATGTGGATAGTCAGCTACAGTTTCTCCCTGGTCTTGGTTGTTTGAATTACCCTAACGTCATCAAGCCTATAATCAAGCCTATTTCTTGCAGCCTAAATGGGAAAAACAGGTAGCGGAATATGCAGAAAGGAGCCGTGATGCTTACCCTGGTTTCCATGACTTCGCCCTCCTGTTCCAGAAACAAGCAACCCTGAAGGCGGGATATCGTCAATAAAAGATACCAGAAGCAGGGGAACAACGAGCAGCCGATCAGCATTGAGAGCAGAAGCAAAGGTCTTTGTATCGAAGGCTAAACCCATACCGGAAGATGCTACTGACAAGCCCAGTACAGAAACACACTGTCTGTTCCACAAGGTAAAGGGCCACAATCTAGCCACCTGCAAGGCCTTCGAGCATGAAGGCTGGACTCTGCTTCAGATGTTTATCACCAGAACACAAAGCAAGTGTGTGTACCGAAATCGTGAACTGTGAAAAAAGCGAGAGTGGCCTCCACAACACCCTATTACATAGGGAGAAAAGGAAACCAACGAACGAGGACAATGGCGAGGAGCTAAGAACCACTTGCACAAAGATCTGTCGTACCAGGAGTGGAGGGCTATCGTGCAGTAAGATTCTCCTTTTAGACGTCTTTCAAGAAGAACGACCAGAACACATCCACAGAGTGTACGCAATAGTTGACGATCAAAGTAACGCATCTATGATCTCACCCTTTCTAGCCGACGAGCTCGGAGTCAACAGTCCTAGAGAGAAGTTTTTGCTGTCGACGTGTAGCCTCGAGAAGGAGACGAAATACGGCCGCCGTGTCACCGGTCTCGTAGTTAGATCTATGCAAGGAAAAGAGGCTAAAATACCAACGTTAGTCGAATGTGACTCCATCCCCAGCGACAAGAACGAAATTCCCACTCCACAGATTGCCAGAGAGTTTCCCCACTTGAAGAGTATCGCTGAACAGATTCCGTCTTTAGACCCAAATGCAAAAATCGAAATCCTAGTTGGTCGCGATGCACCGGAACTACTGAAGGTCAGAGATTTCCGAAATGGGCCGAAGGGAGCCCCCTGGGCGCAGAAGCTCACACTAGGGTGGACAGTTTCAGGCCAAGTCTGCCTAGACCGAGTGGGAGGACCAGTTCACATCTCGACCCACAGAACCGCAGTCGACGCCTCACCAAAGAGCTGGCCTCGCCTCGACGGAGATAACTCACAGCCTATCATCAGTCAAGAAGACTCTTTATACTACATGATGGTCCCATGCCGAAACCACTTTCTGATCAAGGAGGAGTATGCTGGAGGAGAACAAATTGCGCCCGACGTCTTCCGCACAACCGCAGAGGACAACGAAGTCGGTCTATCGCAAGACGACCGCCGCTTCTTGGATATTATGCATCGGAATGCTCACAAGAATGAACGAGGCAATTGGGAGATGCCCCTACCCTTCCGATCAAGCAACATCACTATGCCTAACAATAGGAATCAAGCCGAGAGACGTCTAAACAGCTTATTACACTCTTTCAAAAGAAAGCCACAATTAGAAAGGGACTATTTCGCCTTCATGGGGAAGATCCTCGAACGCGGACCCGCCGCCCAAGTACCATCCGAAGAGCTGAAAGTTATATCAAAGAGACAATCGGAGAGAATCAAACCACCACAGAGGAACATGGCAAAGTGTGGTATCTACCTCATTTTGGGATCTACCACCCGCGCAAACCAGATCAAATTAGAGTAGTTTTCGACTCATTGGCAGAATTCCAAGGTGTCTCTTTAAACAAAGAACTTTTGTCTGGCCCTGACCAGATGAACAGCCTTATCGGTGTGCTCGTCCGTTTTAGAAAAGAACCGGTTGCCTTCTTGTGCGATGTGGAACAAATGTTCCACTCGTTCTACGTCAGTCCGGAACATAGAAACTTTCTACGTTTCTTATGGTATAAGGACAACAACGCAGCGGAAGGAATAGTAGAATATAGAATGCTGGTCCACCTATTTGGGAATGTCTCGAGCCCAGCCATCGCAACATACGGCATGAGAAGGACAGCAGAAGAAGGCGAGGAGAGGTTTGGCTCGGCCACCAAGCAGTTTGTATATAATGATTTTTATGTTGACGATGGGATAACTTCGCAACCAACACACAACGAGATAGTAGACCTGTTGAAGAACACCCAAGCCATGCTGGCTACGGCCGGTCTCACGCTACACAAAGCGATCTCAAACTCCGTTGCTGTGATGGAAGCAATACTAGAGGAAGATCGGGGTAAGAATGTCGGTGATCTGGACCTCCGCAGCGATAGCCTCCCAACACAACGCTCCCTGGGCGTCTAAAGGGATCTGGAAGGGGACACTTTCACATTCCGTGTCGTTCTTCCAGGGAAGGCGTATACACGTAGAGGCGTGTTGTCTATTATCAACTCGGTCTACGACCCGCTCGGCCTAGCCGCACCAGTCATTCTGAAAGGGAAACTGTTACTTCGACAACTGGTCATGATGGGAAAGAAGGGCAGTGGCACCCTACTAGGCTGGGACGACCCGTTCCCCGAGAAGTTGATGTGTCAATGGCAATCTTGGAAAAATGCGCTTGTCGACTTAGAAAAGATTCGTGTTCCAAGATGTTACCACCCCAGCGAGTTTGGTCCCGTAGTACGCTCTGAGATCCACTCATTTTCAGACGCAAGTAAAGATGGCATCGGAGGCGTTACTTACTTAAGACAGTTTAACGCATCAGGGGAAATGAATGTCGCGTTCCTGTTTGGACAAGCGAAGATGGACCCCTCGAAACCGACAACAACTCCAGGCCTTGAGCTTTGCGCTGCTGTTTTATCATCGCAAGCGGTAAAGAAACTGCTGAAGGAGTTAAACCTGCCCATCCACGAAGTCGTCTTCTACACAGATTCAAAGGTGGTGCTCGGTCATATTCAGAATGACAGTAAACGATTTTATGTTTACGTCGCCAATCGTATTCAGATTATCAGGAGCGTATCCGTCCCATCTCAATGGAGATATGTGGACACCACCACGAACCCAGCCGACCTTGCGTCGCGAGGAGTAACCGCCAAGAACCTGAAAGATTCTAAATGGTTGTGTGGCCCGGATCGTCTCAGGAACACCTCACTTAATCAAGAACCACTCGAAGTGGTCCCCTTAAATCCCCAAGATCCCGAAGTTAGAGACGAAGTCGTTTCTCGTGCTTCAGGAGTTGACGCAAAGCCTGGTCTCGGATCCCAGAGATTCAATCGTTTCTCTAGCCTCAAGTCTCTCCGCAGGGCCATAGCCAACCTCATAGTAAAGATAAGAGAATTCAAGTTGGCACGCAAAAGTAGTTCTTATATCTTGACCCACGGAGGACCTAGACGACTACCACGCAGCCCATCATTGACAGAAATAAAACAAGCAGAGATTATGATAATCAGAACCGTACGAAATGAGTGTTTTGCGACAGAAATTAAATCCAGAGAAGTGATGGGAGACCCTCTTGACGCAAATGACCGTAGCCATGCCCGCCACAAGAAAACGCACTGAAGAAGTCAAAGCTCTATCGTCTAGATCCGTTGATGGATGAAGAAGGAGTTTTTAGGGTAGGCGGTCGCCTTCGTCGATCCAACCTCGACACCCCAGAGAAGCACCCTGTCCTCCTCCCCAAAGATCACCACATTTCTTACCTTGTAGTTCGTCAGCAGCACGAGAAAGTTCATCATCAGGGTAGACAGATTACACATGGAGCCCTGCGTGCTGCCGGCTATTGGGTTGTAGGCGGTCATGGGATGGTGTCGAAAATAATCCGTTCATGCGTGACTTGTGCGAAACTGAGAGCGCCAGTTTTGGAACAACATATGGCAGACTTACCTTCCGATAGATTAGACACCCCTCCACCATTCACTAACGTTAAATGCGACGCATTCGGACCTTGGATCATCCATACACGAAGGCTCAGAGGATGCCCTATCAACTCTAAGCGATGGGGACTTGTTTTCACCTGTCTCAACAGTCGTGCCATCCACATTGAGGTCTTAGAGTCTATGGACTCGAGCTCATTTATCTGTGCGCTTCGTCGGTTTTTCTTAATTCGTGGACCTGCCGCTAGGATCAGATGCGACCGTGGCTCAAACTTCATCGGAGCGAAGTCGGAACTGGAGCAAGCACTCAAGGAGATGAGCGAGGGACCCATCAAGGCCTACTTAGTAGAACAAGGCTGCGAATGGTCATTCAACCCTCCCCATGCCTCCCATTTCGGAGGAGTCTGGGAAAGACAGATTGGTACCATTCGTCGCGTCCTGGACGCCATGCTCCTAGAACTGGGAAAACCCCAGTTGAGTCATGAATTGCTGGTTACCCTCCTTACTGAAGTATCTGCGATTGTACATACGCGTATGTAGTTTAGCTGTTTACAGTCTCGTTACGTTTCATTTATATACCTTTCTCTGGTTCGCCTTACAGGGATTTCAAACGTAAGTTTTGCTTTCAGCCCCCTGTTTGTGCTGTATTTTCTTTTCTACGTCTTTTCTTTCTGTTAGCCATCATTATTTGTACTTATTTATTCGTCATAGTTTTCACCATTAAACACGGAAAGACTATTACCTACGTGTGTTGGTTGAACGCTGCGCTAGAACGCGACACCCCCAATTATCCGATTATTATAGGCCGAGTAGTAGTCATAGGGGTGGTGAGTTGGTTTTAGTTGGTGGTGGAATGTTAGCTTTCGGTTAACAGGCTAGTAAATTGTTATAATTTATAGATTCCATGATCTTAACATAGCAAATGGCTGAAGGAGGTTTAGATTTACCTGATGCTGACGAGGCTGATCCATTCGGTATTGATGATGGGGATATGAATATAGAAGATCTAATACTACCTAATCAGGATGGAAACACAATAGAATCATCCACAACACGACCACCAGGAGCACGACCTAAAGAAGAGTATCCTAGCTTACCTGAAGAATATATTGAGATGGAAACCAACAGTTTCTTTATTATGGGATATTGATCATGCAGATAGGGGGATATGTAGTAAATTCACACGTGCTAAAATTAAATCGGCACTCATTACTAGGAAGGATAAATTAGGTAGGTGTTAATGTAATACATAGTTCTGAGAACTTGGTATTGATGCATGCAGGGTATTATACCCATGATGCATTAGTGCTTAAAGAAAACCCATGTTGTCGTACATATGTAATGGCCGTTGATCATTAAATGCTGTTGTTACTCGTCGTTCTCGCCTCGGTACCATCAACATGGTTGCAGCCTCGAGGATCTTGCTGCTTAAATGGCGACATCAGAAACCGGGCATTTCAGACTTTCACCCCCTTTGGATATAGATTCAGAAAGTGTATCGGAAAACTTTAAACGCTGGAAACGACAAGTGGAAGTGTACCTAGCGGCTTCTTGTGCATCGGCGAAGGACGAAAAGGTACAAACTGCAATTATATTGAATTGTTCAGGCCCTCCTGTTCTCGAGGTGTATGATAATTTTGTGTGGGACGACACCGATGATAAAATAAGCCAGATAAATTATTACAAGGTCTAGAAAGTTACTGAAACCCGAGAGACAATGAAGTCATCGAATCTCATAGATTCTGGAACACTCCTTAATATATAGATTTAGCCAAGCCTAAAAGCGGGGCTCCCGTTTAGTACTTTCATTTCACTTTAAACTGTAAAAGCATTCTAAAATATTGCGAAGGAATTCACAAACGTTTTTCATGGCCAGAAATTCCGGACATCGCAACGACGCACGCGCGGGGTAACTTGGCAATATGGCCACCAAACACTCAAAGGAAATGTATGGCAGAAGTAAAGCAAAATAAAATAGAACAAGTTCTGGTTTACCGGGAACAAGTGCCGCGATCCGTTCGAGTTCCTGAGGGTTTCCTCGGCTATTCTGATTAGTTGCTTCTTATCAACAATCGTTACTGGCCCTGCTTTTCATCGATGTTTATTTTCGAAGCATGGCTCATACAATGCTCTATATTACAGAGGCTTGAAATCCAATATTTACATCCGAAACAGATTTTGATCCGCCATAGCAGACAACATAATCGGGATATCCCAAGTGCCGCGATCGCTTGAGGAACAGCACTGTATGATGTACTAGTTGACCAATTTTCACCTTCGGTGCTCATTTCTTCGCCCTGCTAATCGCTTTCAAAAACAGTTCAGAGTAGCACAAATCAGTTCTACAGAAAGCAAAGATGTCAAATGTCACGCGAACGTCTGGGTTGTGTTGATCCGAGGACCACATGTATTCTTGGGCACAAAACTCGCAATTTACAGCAAACTCCGCCATGTTTAGTATCAAAATTTTCAGTGAAAAACAAGCTTTCTAATGCTGTAGAGCATTATGGGGTACAAGGAAAATCAACGGTACGTTTGGCCAGTAAACATCCCCATGGACATGTCGAATTTTGGCGGGGAATATTAAATTTTGTCACGCAACCACTAGACCGGATCAGTTTTTGTTTGCTAAAAATATACAATTCTTACCATCGGAAAAAATCAATTATTGCCAAAACCAAGTTTTCTATTGCTTTAAAAAATAAGCTTTTGATCATATACTTCCTCAGGCTACATGGTAGGCGACCAGAGCTTCGAAAAATGACTTAACGGATGTACTTTTCGCCGTTCTATGATTCTTTCAACCAAGTGTTTTTTCCAAGTCTTCTTTCTTTTGGATGTCTTGTAAAGAATGACAGAAGATAGAGCATTTAGCTCTGAATAATGAAGAACATTTCTCAATCGACGGCTACTCGTATTTTCCGCCATCTTGATTTTAGGGGTAACACCGCAGATAGCATACGGGCTCAAATGTCCGCGATTTCTGGCCATGTAACTATAGTTAAGTGTCGAGGTCGGTTAACTCGCTATGATTTTTGTCTAAACTTTCGTCTGCCATTAGTACGGTCTTTCTAACTACAAAGTCATGGAGTATATTCTACAAAAAACACAAATTATCAATGTACTGTATTCTATTCCTGATGAAATTAACCATTCTATTTGCGTAAATGTATTTAAAAGATTTGTACACGCTACTGGGAAATGCAGGACACAACTCTTGTCATTTTCGTGTTAAAACGAACACCTCGGTAAAATAAATGTTTACTCCAAGCAGGGTGCAAAGAAAATTAATTTTACAAATTGCCCTTCGGGCAAGCTGTAACCAACATCTACTAGCCCGAAAAAAATTTTTCACGAGAATGAAAAAATAATTATTCATTATTCTTTTCTTAATTACATTGTAAGTTTAAAAAATTACTGCCTTCATTTATTCACTACAATCAGCTGTAGTTACTTAAGGTATCAGTATAACCCATTTGACCATTCGCGCGCGGTCCGCTCTAGCGCTCTTGGTTTTAACAAAAACCCATATAAACCGTATATTTTTTGAAAGCTTAATAACTACAGATTATAACCCGATCTGTTTAAACAGTAAAAATTCTACTGGTTTTCGAAAATGTGAATATGTTAACAAAGCTTCACGAACCTATAAATCAAGTTCTACGCCCGCTAAAATTAGGTCGGAGTAAACGATTAACATGGCATCCGTTTCTTCACACATTGACCTCAAAAACCGTGTCTCAGATTTTTGGCACATGCGTTTGTTATTTTTTTACAAGAGGATAAAATTTGAATAGGGAAAAAATTGAACTGCCCGCGAAAAAAAGGCATAACTTTTTAATGAGAAAAAAAATCAGAATTCGCAGACACGGTTTTGTCGGCGAACGTTCTGACAACATGCTCTCCAAATTTCAGCCAATTTGGTCCAGGGGCTGACGACTTGGAACTCGAAATGCACGTACAACTCGCCTTTTTTTTACTGTAGAGAAACGGAGAAAAACTAAAATTCGGCGGCATCCAAGTATAATGAGATTATCAGACCAGTGGAGAAACCGCAGAGGAATCAACTTTCTATATAACAATAGGAGTGTGACAGTTAATATGGAACAGGTACAAATTTCCCTCGACGGCACGCGTTAAATTATTTTCCTGTGAATAAACCGCTTTTTCATGTGTGAAGTCAGAATTCCAAGGCAACTAAACACGAAATCATCTTTTGATGTTTGGTGATGAAATTTTATGTATCTTGACTAATCTTCAAAACTATGGCCATGTCAGTAAAGATGCCAAAGCCCCGTAGATCCCCGAGAAAATGCAAGCGCACAAAGCAATTTTTCTTGATTGTAATAAGACCCTTTGTCGCTTTCCGCTAATTTAACGGCCCATTTTTTGTCAAAAGTGTTTTTGGCCTTCTTTGGCCTTCCCTTAGCCGATGAAAAAGGGCAAGATCGCTTGTTTTTTCTCGAAGACATCTGTGCACTGATTATGGCGCACGAAATCGCGTGTCAAACTCAGCTTGTTATTGGCGTCACGTGACACCGTGCCTCGACAATTAATATTCATTTGACAGAACTTGTCAACTCTCAATTAAGTAATTAGTGTGCAAAAAATCTTTATCGCGCAATAACTAGCGACGGATATAATATTTTTTCGTGGAGTGTTTTTAATTTTAAAGATAACCTTAAGATTTATCCAGCCGCTTAAAAAAGTAAAAGTATGTAAAATGGCAAATTTTCCCCTTACTGATACCTTAACAAAAGAATTAAATAACCGTAAAAGTGTGAACTATAAGTAGACCTGG